>MU193946.1:2829-19018 GCA_016904865.1 Pissodes strobi | reverse complement strand
TAGATTTATAATTTAATTAGTGTTATCTTTAATTCAGTGGTTTGATAAAGCAGTTAAATTAACGTTCACATTCAGACATCTTTGTCATTTTCCTTAAGTAAGAAAAAGATACATTTTCAAGCAGTGAATTTACCTGAGATTTAAAGAAATTGTCTAATTTTTTTTATGTTATAGTGGTGCTTGCAGGCAACAAAGAATAGTAACAGGACTGTAGTGTTAGATACCTTAGGAGCTTTAGAAGCCTTAATAAGGAATAATATTCAAAATTTCCCCACGGTAAGTTATTTAGCTCTTGTAGAATATCAGTGACGAAAATTTCAAGTGGAGTCAGCAGCACCATGTGATTAAATTATTATTATTGTTGTTGGCAATAGTAAGCAAAGGAATCTGAAAAGGCTATTGCATCGATTTGCAAGTCTTATCACTGAATCCACAATTTTTCTAACTTTTTACATTTCACTCTTGGAATTCAAATTGTTTATTTAGATACAAATCTTTCTACAGTGATTCTAATGCTTAACTGATGTCATAAGATTAGGAAAACATCCGTTTGCATGTACTTGTACTCCATTTAAGTAATTGTCCCCTTATTCCAAAGTGCCAACTTATAAAGCAACCACTTTATTGGGACCTTATGAAACGTTTTCTGGTAGTCTAGATAAGTTATGTCCACTGATCGTCCTTCATTTACTTCTTGTGTCCAATCAATATCACACATCAGAAGATTCAATTTGTCTCCAAAGCTGGGTTTGTTCCCAGAAGTTTGGAAGACGAGCTTCTTGACTCCGGTACATAACAACAAATTATAGATCAGTTAGCATCCTCAGCCTAATCCCCAAGGGCTTTGAAAATATTTTGACAAAGTATTTGACAGTTGAGCTGGGTCCGCTTATTATCCCTTGTCAGGCTTTACTGAGAATGGTGGATGGCATAGTCGAGTCCTTTGAGAGGGGGCAGTTTGTGGAGGTTGTATATTGTGACCTCTCAAAGGCATTCGCTTGTGTTTCACATGAAATGATGCCTCACTATAATATAAGTCAAAGTGCAATTCATTTTATACAAAACTATTTATTAAATTGTTACCAGACAACTTTCTTTAAAACTTTTCTTTCCAGGAAAAGGGTAGAGTTTGGGGTACCATAAGGATCACTCTTAGCCCCCATTACTGTTTATAATCTTTGTAAATGACATAAGGACCTCAATACGACACTTCTCTTTAAGCCTATTTGTTGATGATACAGCTCTTATAAATAGCCATGTGGATCTAGATTCTGTTATAAATAAAACGAATGACAGCGTATCAAACTTACAAAAATAGTTTATTGAAAATAAACTTGTTCTCAATGACGAAAAAGTAGTTAAATTAACGTTCTCACTCAGACACCTAAATCGCGTCCAAATAGAACAGGAGGTAAAATTCCTTGGCATCTACCTTGATCCTGGCCTCCCCTTTGAAAAGCAAATAAATTATTTGACGGATAAGTTGACAAGAATAATTTACTTACTAAGGAACCTGAAACATCTTGTCCTTTTTTTCATTGCTGGTCATTCAGTCAGTTGCATGCCATGTAATCCTAGCCTGGGGCCACTCGTGTCTTGAATATTTAAATTACAGAGAAGGAAATTAAGAGTGATATGTGGGATGGGATATAGGGAGTATGTGAAAGAAAAATACAATATTTATATATGAGTCATTAGTTTATGCATATCAAATTTTGAAACAAATAGTTGCTTCTATAATTATCCTACAAGATATCATAATAGCATAATTTTTAAGGCTCCAAAAATCGCGCACAGCACCAAATTATTATTGTATAAAATATTTTAATGTACTTTAGAATGATATTGAAAAACTTCCTATAAATCAATTCAAAAAAACTATAAAAATTTATTAATTGCTGGTATCCATAATTTTGTACTTTGGGGTTCTAATAAAGGTTCTCTCTTTCTGTAATTATGTATTCGTTTTTTATACTGTATGTTAGATCTTAAGCTTCAATATTGCATTTTAAGTTAGTATTTAGCTGCATTTTAGTATGTATTTTACATGCATTTTGTGAAAATTATTCCCTTTCAATAATTTATTATCAGCAATTTGGGATATCATCTTGTCCAAAGCTGCTGTCTTTATTTAATGTAGTTATCGCCGCCATTACTGTCTCCTCTATAATTTCTATCTCATCTAAAGCTGGGATCAACTTCAATTGAGGTGGTAAGCTTGGCTATTCAGCCAAAGATTCACAAGTATAAACTTCTTGAAACTTAGAACCAAACAGATTGGATGTCTCTTGAGTCTCTTTTATAACTCCACGCGTCGTCTGGTGATTAAGAACCAGCTCAGTTCTATTACTTTTAATAATTTAGTAATATTTTAGTAGAAGTGGTTTTCAGGACGTTCGAGTAGGCTTTTTTTATACCTCAATCCAGTATTGGTGATCATAGTTTTTAATATATTTTTTTGTACTCATATATTGCGTCGTTATTTGGAATCTTCTTTGGTTTATACTTACCCCATAGTTTGCCCTTTAGGTCTTTTGCACTTGATTGGCGAGTCTTTTTCTACTGGCTATTACTATGAACTAAAGTTCTCAAAGTCTTTTCCCATCTACAAAAACAAGGGATCTCCATTAGATCCAGTTAATTTTCGTTAATTCGAAAAAAAGAACGTATATTTTATCCTCTGACACATGTGTTTTTCTGTCTGTCTTGGTTTTTGTTCATTTTCTGTGATACTAGTGAGAAATAAATAGTGAACATTTCTTGACACGATCTGTATGTGCTTCGGGTTGTCCTGGTGAATTTTTGGTGCTCCATTTTAGCGGGAAATACGGATTTGTGGCCCTTGGTTTTGATGTTGGCACTAAAGCAAATACTATTCATAGTGGAACAAAAAATTTAAAAGCAAATTTATCACCAGCAAAAACAAATCTATAGTGCTTTTCACATAGAAAACACAGTAAGTTTTAATTTAAATTAAGCTTGCATATACATACAGTGTGTATCACATACATAAATCAGTAAATCCAATATGTCCTGCTCAAAGTGTGAGATCCAACTAACTGAAAAGGAAGTAAAGTACAGAATCATTTGTGATTTTTGTAAAGGCAATCATTGTCTTCCCCACTCCAAGTTTACTACATCGGAGGCTCAGGTGACCCAGATGAAATCAAGAGTTATGCTGTATGCTTGCAGTGAATGTGTGACCTCTGTAAAAGGGCACCAAAGTGAAGAATCTAATGATGCCGATGTCAAAAATGTAATAAATAACGCTTTCGAGTCCCTAAAAGACTCTCTAAATAATGTTATATCCAAAGAATTTGCCAACATTAGCACAGAGAACCAATCCTCTACTCTAAAAGACCATTTTCATAATTTCATATCAAATGAGTTTGCCAACATTAGCACTAAACTGCAAACTAACCAGTCTGCTACCTGTACTGTAATAAAACAGGAAATTGCAAATATAAAACTAAATTCAGACTAAGGTCAGACATATTCGCGAACGTAGCTTGTATATAACCTATTTATTTTGTGTCCTTCTTAATCTGCTAAAATCTATTAGTTATCAAAATTTTAATTAACAAAAAGGATTCCCGGAGTTTTAATAGTGTGTTTGTTGTTGTTTGTGATAATGCATTGTGTAAAAATGTGAAGGGTTTTGTCGGAATTTGCTAGTTTTTGCCTTCCCGTATTTGGCGCCAAGAAGAATGTTTACATCTGGACGACGATAATTGGGTGTGCTGTGTTCCATTATCATGTGCTGTTTTCCTCTCTTCAAAAGTTCTCCTGCTACTCCTCAGACGTGATATTTTCAATTTTTTTCTATTTTGTCTTTAAAGAATCCCACAATGTCTGAAGTTTTCAAATGTTGCAAAAACAAGATTAATAATAACTGGATCTGTGTGGTCTGTAACAACATATTTCACCCAAGTTGTTGGAAGAGGACAAAGGGTTATAGAGTTTTATCGAAAAATTTAATTTTTTGCTCAGAGGATTGTGGAGAGGCAGCGGGGAATGATGGTGGAGACGCAGAAAAAGCTCTCCAAAATACGATTGAGGAACTGACAAAGGAACTGCAGATGAAAAATTCCTATATTAAGAGGATAAAGAGGAACTCTAGTGCCTTCGAGATTGAAGCTGCTGAACTTGAGACCGGATTACTCAGTGAAATTGAAACATACAGGCTTCGGATGAATAAGCTTCAAGAAACAATCGATGAGCAAACAAAAATTATACATTCTTTGCAAAACGTTGGTGTTGTCGACTCGGAAACACAAACGACTACAAGTTTGAGTACTGGACAAACGCAGACATTAAATCTGAACAGGACTTGTGAAACACAGACCGACGAGGGAACAGTTCCGCTACTTTCATCTGAAACGCAAACAGAAAATGCTTGTTTCAAGGATTTTAATATGCAAACGACTCCGATAAAGCACTTGGATTATAGAAACTTAAACAATTCTGGTACCCAAACTAAATTAACTTGGTGTTTAAAACCTAGAATTCAACGACAGCTTTTAAGCGTTAATGAACATAATAGGGACAATGGAAACATGCTTGCCTCTTGCACTGGTAATGCCGAGAGTGGTAAACGGACTTTCTGTGCATCTGCTATGGATCGAAGCAAGGAACAACTGCTGCTAATTGGGAATAAAAATGACTTAAAAGGTTTACCCATGCTTTTCAAATGGAAATCGCTATCAAAAGTCGATATTAATTCTCAGTACTCAGAAAAAAATGAGCTCATGGAAGAGATAGTGAAGAGAAATGCTGAACTAAGTCTTAAATTTACAAAGAGTGATTATGTGGTGCTCTTCATTGGTTTGCAGAATGCAGTTAAAGGTAAAATGCCAACTAAAGATTTCCTAAGAAGTGTCATGGAACATTATAGGAACACAAACCTTGTAATCGTAGGACCATCATATGTCTGTAACAGAAGAGTCTTAAACATGTTTATATATGAACTTAACAGATCAATCAAAGCGTTCTTTCATTATGCTAGTGACCAAGTTAGATTTCTAACAATGGAGTCTTTTGTGAGTACCTCAAACCACCAAATAAATTCAACATACATACATGACAGTAATATAAGGATGGTTAGTTATATATGTCGAGAAATCCTTAACAACGGAAGTTTCGCTCCACAAGAAGCAACCAGGCAAACATTGTCCAAGCAGAATACAACCCAGGAAAGTTTATCTTTGGAGGAGCGATTGGTTGGTCTTCTTGGTAAGAACGATGACTTTGTTCCTAAAATTACGACGTTCCCAAAGGGGTATCCTCCTCCAATGGAGGCGATCCGGCGAGTAAATCTCATTGCTGATTTGTCTAATGATGATATTAACCGCGATGATAGTGACATGCTATTTGCGATCATTGACAGGAACTCTGAGCCTCAAAACCAAAATTTTCTGACGCCTCCAGACCCGCCGGACATAATATAGATGGACATAGTTTTGTACAGTCTTCCCAAATAGCTCAACTCCCCGTCAGTGACAAGAATGGTGGAAATCTTAAGATAATGCATCTGAATATAGCGGGTCTTGCGGGCAAGACTGATTCTCTTGACATGTTGCTTAGTGAACATGATATTGATGTACTCTGCCTCTGCGAGCACTGGCTAACTAAAGGCAAGCTTGAAGTCACTTTTCTTAACAATTATAGACTGATATCATATTTTTGTAGAACACAATCTCGCAGGGGTGGTGTGTGCATTTATGCTAAGAAGGATTTGGATGTTGGTCCATGTATTTGTAGCAATAGCATAGAGAGGGAATTTGAAGCTTGTATAAGTGTCTTAACTTTAAGCAAACTAAAATATAAGATATTCGTAATTACCATGTATCGAACGCCTGATAGTGACACTGGTACTTTTTTTGAAGGTCTTTCAACGTTGTTGAGTCAGGTGTATCGACTGAATGATCTTTATATATTTTGTGGCGATTTTAACATCAATTTGCTTGAGCAGGTCAATAATAGAACAAATAGAACTAATCTAATAAATACCTTTTTAGAATATGGAATGAGACAGCTCGTTTTTGATGCTACGAGAATCTCAGGAGAATCTGCGACTTTAATTGATAATATTTTTTCCAATGTCGTCGAGTGTAAAGTTCAAATTGGACACACCTTCTGTTCTGACCATACTTATCAAGTAGGTTCTTTTGAGATTTTCGTTAATGTGGATTTGTGCAGTGGATATGTGTTTAGAAGAATCTTAAATAATGTAAATGTAGGCTGTTTCGCTGGTAGTCTGGCGCGTGAGAACTGGAACGAAGTGTACGGTGCAAGCAATTTTGATTCGGGTTTTAGTTGTTTTTACAATGACTTCATTTATTACTATAATAGGGCTTTTCCAATAACAATGGTAAAACAAAAATCAAATCAAAGAAAAAAGTGGTTTTCCTCGCAGCTCAGAGAGATGCATGATTTTCTGTGTGACCTAAATAAATTAAGAAAACAAGTGGATAATCCAGTTGTCACTGGCAGATATAAATCTCTTTTATCTTTGTATAAAGAATCTGTAAAGAAACGACGGCGTTCTGTTAATGACAATAGATTGAAGCATTCATTAAATATAGGTAAAGAGAGCTGGAAAATAATTAACGAACGCAGAATTCATAAAAACCATATTAAGGACATTAGAGTTACTACACGGGATGGCTCTGTTGAAGTTGTAAAGGACGTAAGGGCTATATGCAACTTGTTCAGTGACTTTTTTGCTAAAACGACGGAATGTGATTCTGGTCCTTCTCGAGACCTTCATCTGATCAATGTCTCCTCAAATTTATTTTTATCACCGACCGATCCGCTAGAGATTGAAGGCTTACTACGAAAAACAACAAAAAAACATGCTGCGGGCATTGATGGGATCTCGGGTAAGGTTCTCAGAAAGACTAGTCACCTAATATCGATACCACTGAGCCATCTCGTGAATGAATCTTTTACTAATGGCATATATCCTGAGCCATTAAGGGAGTCTAAATGCGTACCCGTGTTTAAAAATAAGGGATCCAGCTCTGACATTTCTAATTATAGGCCTATCTCTATTCAAAATCAGATCGCTAAAATATTTGAAGCAGCATTCGCTGTGAGACTGGTTAATTTCCTGGAACATTCACAACTTTTGAACAAAATTCAACATGGGTTTCGTAAACGGACATCTACTGTGTCGGCCATTGACGGCTGGATAAATTTTGTCTACAATGCCTTAAACAATAAAGAACACATCGTGGGGCTTTTTTATGATCTGAGTCAAGCATTTGACACCATTGATCACGGACTGTTGCTAGATAAGCTATATGCTATAGGGGTTCGTGGAAATGCTCATTCATGGGCAAAAACTTATTTGGAGAACCGCAAGCAGATTGTTGTGATTGATGGTGTGGAGTCTGACAAAAGGTCAAGTAATATTGGTGTACCCCAAGGTTCAATATTGGGGCCATTGTTTTTTATCATATTTGTCAATGACCTTGAATCATTTTGCTGTACCCCAGATCTGAAAGTGTTGTATGCAGACGATACGAACATGTTAGTAAAGCATGGGTATGTGGGGACTGTTTCTGGCAAGTGCACCGCTACTTCGGAGGAATTTCAGACATATTGCTCAATGAATGGACTAAAACTTAATGCTGAAAAGACCTGTTTTATGCAATTTCTTCCGAAGACTGCGGTGACAAACTATGACTTGCTGATTAAGTTAGGAGGTAAGTCCATGCATAGCACTAATGCCTTTAAACTCCTGGGACTATATGTGGACCAAAAGTTAACCTGGGATATTCACATTGCCCATATATGTAAAAGATTGAGTGTCTCGTGTTATGTTATAAGGAATCTTCGGAGTACTGTATCAATTAGTGTCCTGATGATGTTATATTATGGCATTGTGCACTCCCATCTTCAGTATTGTCTACTTTTTTGGGGATCCTCGGCCCATATACAAAAGGCTTTTATATGTCAGAAGAAAATTCTGAGATGTATGAATAATGAATCTAGAAGAGTATCTTGCAAGCCTTTGTTTCGCAAGCTTCAAATTATGACTTTGCCATCAATGTACATTTTTCAACTTGTAATGTACATTAAAGATAATTATGAGAAGCACAAAAAAAACTCTGATATTCATCAATACAATACTAGAAATTGTTTAAATCTGCATCTGCCCTTTTGTAGAACGACAGTATCCCAGAATTCTCCACTTTACATGGGCATTAAATGTTTTAACAAATTTGGGACACTGATTGGTAGCGAACGCAAAAAATACTTTAGGACTGAATTGGAGCAGTTTTTGATTGCTAATGCGTTTTATTCCGTGGAAGATTACCTTGATTTCTAAGGAAGAAGGCTGTTTGATATGTGTGTTTATTTGCGTATAATTTTTCATTGTGCAATATTATTTTATTTTGTCGGAAGCAGGACTTATTTGTCTTGGTCTATTGTCTTGGTCTATTTTATCCCGTAACTAAGTACTTTGTATAGTTTTAGATGTTTTGACTAGCCACATAAGTTTCTATAATTATTTTTGTAAAAATTTCTATGGTGAATAAAATTATATTTGATTTGATTTGATTTGAATGGATATGAAACTAACTCAAATAATTTCCATTGATTATTTTTCTCATTTGTTGGTACCCCTTTTTTTCTGGGCATCGTGACGCTGCCTTCATTGGCTTACATATGGGTCCTTTCTCACCGGATCCTGCCTTGCAATGTTTCCATATAGAGTCTTGGTGGTATGTATATCATATGTCTGTCATGCATTTATTATTTTATTGCGTATTATCTGCCATACGAATTATTTTATCTTATATCCTATATGTATTAGGCCTTTATGTATGCATTATTCTACACTATTTATATCTAGTATATTTCTTAATCTATCAGCTGATTTTTATGTACATATTCTAAACATTCAATGCTCCGTGGCCCTTAAGTGTTGTGATTTTCTCGATAAGATATTCATCACTACCTAAGTCCGTTTTACATATAGTCTATGCCTATATGTTTTCTCATTAGCTCGTCTTCTCCCGAGTTTCCCTTTAAACTTATTTTTTCTTATTTCTCCTAGTTTCTCTTCACTTGAAACGCTCACATGTTTTTCTATGATTTTTCCTGTACGGTATTAATCGAAAACAATTGCGTTCTCATTATAACTTTACTAAAGTTTCATTTCTCCATTTATACTCTATTATTCACATAATTATATTAGCTCTGTTCCAACTGACTATGAAAACCGTACATGGGACGGTAATTTCCAGTTGTATAATTCGTTTGTCAACATGACAGGATATTTATAGCCTTCAAAAGTGAAATTGTCAACTAGAAATGACGGTCCCTCGTACGGTTTTCAAGTCGGTTGGAACAAACCTATTAAATAACCGTTTCTAGTATAATTTTTCTTTATATTAACTTTCTATATCATCTATTTGGACGCCTTCATGTTTTTATTATGACTTTCTCTAGTGTCTTAGATAGTTGTCAATAACACTCGCGTTCCAAATTCTATAGTTCTATCTTTCTAATATATCTCTGTTTGCTTCTCTAAGTGCCTCTAATATTTTTCTATGTGCTTTATTTTTTACTCTAAGTATATACAAGATCTATGTACTCTATTTTCTACTTTAAGTACATATTGTTTCCATTTTAAATGTATCTTATATTTTTCTATATGTTCTATGCTAGTTTTTTTCTCACTCCTAAGTGTCTTATTATGATTTTCCCTAATATCTAAGGTATTTATCATTGACACCTGGGTTTGTAGATACTTTGTGCATTGTCATTATTTTCTCCCTAAAATCGCTAACAGTCTTCCTTCGAAGTCCTCGTCTTCTTTCTCGTCCATACCTTCACTACTCTCAATTTTATTAGTGTTTTTTCCCAAAATTGCTAATAGTCTTCTTTCGAAGTCCTCGCACTCTTTTTTATGTATACTTTCATTTTTCTCAATTTTATTACTGTTTTGTTGCCCCTTATCTTTATCACGTTTTTCGTTTTCTGCCTCTTGTATAACTAACTGTATATCTGTATCTTCTGTATCCTCTGTACTATCGTCCTCTGTGTCCTCTTGATTATTGTCCTCTTTTTCGGCTTCCTCATCAATAATTGGTGAATCCTCAGTCCAGGGATCATTATACGGCAACATCCTACATACGTGAACCGTGTCTTTTACTTTCTTTTTACTTCCTATCTTTCTAACTTCGTAGTTTACCTCATTTAATTTCCTCAAAATTTCATATGGTCCAAACCACCTTAGAAGTAGTTTTTCGCTGCGTCCTACTTTTCTTACTGGTATAAATATTTTTACTTTATCTCCTATCTCGAATTGTAGCTCCCTATGTTTATTATCGAACCTTTTTTTATCACTATTTTGGCGTTTGCCTATATTTCCTACTGCTAATGCTCTCATTCGCAGCGCCTTTTCTCTTATCTGTAGAATGTCTGTCTCTTTTTCAGCGTCCATCAGGACCGCTTCAGAGGGTAGCGTTGGCTCCCTTGCAAAAACTAACATAAATGGGCTAAATTGCGTTGTGTTTTGTATAGCTGTGTTATAAGCAAACGTGATGAATGGAATATAAGAGCACCAATCGGTCTGTTGAGTGTTGCAGTACATAGACACTGTAAGGCCGTTGCAGCAAGGGTGATAGGCAGTTGTGTACTGGCTACGTGCTCCCATAATTCGTTCTAGTTCTTGTACCATGTCTGACTGGAATGTTTTGCCTCTGTCACTTAAAATAGTCCTTGGAACTCCGTGTATCAAAAATACTTTTTCTAAGAGAAATTTTGCCACCGGGCCTGCCTTGCCGCTTGGTAAAGCTGCAGTAATAGCATATCTTGATGCATAATCCGTTGCTACCACAATCATTGTCTTTCCCTGAGAGCTACGCCTAAACGGTCCTAAAAGATCAATGCCAATTTTATCCATGATGTTTCCTACTTTTATGGGTTGTAAGAAGCCCGGAGTTTTTCTGTAGGGTTGTCCTTTTCTTGCCTGGCAGTCTGGGCATCCGTGTATGTATTTCTCTATGTCCTTACTCATGCCCGTCCAGAAGAATCTGTTTTGGATTTTTCCTAACGTTTTATAGACTCCTAGATGACCCCCTGTGGGTGCTGCGTGTACTTCCCACATTATTTGTTTTCTCATGGACTTTGGTATGACTAGAACATTCTCCAATCCTTTGTTGGTGTTATTTACTTTGTACAGGGTGTCATTTTGCAGTCTAAAATGTTTTGCTCTGCGTCTGGTGCCTATGGCAATGTCTGTATTATTTGGATCTAAGATGGCTTGTTTTAATTCTTTTATTTCTAGGTCCTTGTCCTGGACAGCCTGCAATGTTGGTAGTTCGTCCTTGTCTCCTTGATCGTGTGTTTCTGCAGGTAGGACTGGGTGTCTCGACATGCAGTCTGCGTCTTTGTGTGATGTTCCTTTTTTATATTCTACTGTATAGTCAAACTCTGCAAGCTTTAATGCCCATCTTGCTAAACGCCTATTATTCTCTTTGATGCTGTCTATCCAACAGAGAGCATGATGATCTGTTATGATCTTTACTGGTTTACCATATATCAAGTGTCTCAAATAGCTTAGCGCCCAAACTGCACCTAGTAATTCTAGCTCTGTGATTGTATAATTTTTCTCACTTTTTGACAGACTTCTGCTTATGTAGGCTACAGGGTGTGCAATTTTATTATCATCTTCCTGTAATAATATGGCTCCGATTCCACATGTAGCTGCATCTGTGTGCAATATTGTGCCTTTGTTCGGATTAAAGTGTTGTAACACAGGTGCCGATATCAATATTTCCTTTAATGTTGCGAATGCCTCGTCTTGCTTTGGTCCCCATTTAAATGTCGGGCTTTTCTTTGTCATATCGTGTAATGGACGTGCAATCATTGAAAAATTTTTAATGAATTTTCTGTAGAAATTACAGAGTCCTAAGAAGCTTTGTATATCTTTGAGCTTTTTTGGTGTTGGAAAATTTCTGATGCACGTGAGCTTGGATTCGTCAGGTAATATACCCTTGTCACTGACCTTGAATCCCAAAATGTTTATCTCTTTCTTTAGGTATTCGCATTTGCTTGGTTTCAATGTCAAATTTGCCTGACGTAATCTGTCGAAGACTTTTCTTAATTTTATCAAGTGTTCTTCTAGTGTTTTTGAAAATATTATTATATCGTCTAGGTATATGAGTATTTCTTTCCACTTCATGTCACTGAATACTCGATCTGCCAATTCTTGGAATGTTGCTGGAGTGTTACATAGTCCAAAACTTAACACATTGAATTCGTATGAACCATGTCCCTGTGCTACAAAAGCGGTATATTGTTTCGAATCTTCTTGTATTGGGACTTGCCAGTATCCGGAAAACATGTCCAATGTGCTAAACCAGGTAGAATCGCCTAGATAGGTTAGTATATCGTCTATCTGAGGCAGAGGCCAATTTGATTTCTTTGTGACTGAGTTCAATTTTCTATAGTCTACGCAGAACCTAGTATTGCCATCCTTCTTTTTTACTAGTACAACGGGGCTCGCCCAGGGCGAGTGGCATGGTCTTATTACCTCGCTTTCTAGCATTTCTCGGATTTGTTCGTCTATTATGCCTCTTTCTTTTTGGGACACACGGTATGGACGGCTTTTCTGTGGTTTATTGTCTTCTAATTCTATTACATGTTCGGTTAGATTAGTTTTTCCCATATATTTTGGAGATTTTGCAAATACGTCCCTATATTCATGTAGTAATTCTTCCAGTTGTATTCGTGCTTTGTGGTCTGTGATGTTGTCTAGATGGTGATCGTCTATGGTTATCATTTCTTTCTTGTCTATTGTCTCTTCGCTGAGGTGTAGGTTGTATGCGGTATCTTCTTTTTGTATTTCTTGTAACATTGCTATTGTAGTGCCCCTGTAGATTTTAGCTGGGTAATTTGCCTTTGCGGTTACTGGGATAAACAATTTTTTCCCATTTGTGTATATATTTGCCTCAATTGATAATTGCTTTGTGGCTAACCAGTCTGTGTTGTATTTGCAATTAAAAATATTTGAATGGCCTTCTATTTCTTGGTATTCTGGGATTTCTAATTCTAATGTTTTTGTTTCTCCCTTTGTGATGACATAGTTTTTTCTAGCTCTAATTTTAAAAATGTTAGGCGTCTGCTCTATCATAATGTTTGTAAATGGCCCTGTTATTTTATTTAATTTTCTTGGCCTTTTGTCTCTACATATTAAAATATTTATATTTTCTGACTTGAATATGTAGTGCAACATTTTTTTAAATAAATTCCATTCTGGGATATCCAAGCCCCAACCTCTTCTCGGTATGGCTATTTTATTAATTCCTTTTTGCTTTAATAGTTCTCTTAGCTGTATGAGGCATTCAAATAATGCTTCGAGTGTTGGCCTGCTATGTGCGTTGTTCCTAGTGTGGAGGTAGAAACCAGTTTTGCCTTTTGTATTTTTGGTCACTGAAACTGTTCCTATTTTATTATTTTTATTCCAATTTGTTGTTGGGAATTCTTGCTTAAGTATTTTAGCTATATACTTTTTTGTTTTATTCATATCTGTTAATCCCCATACTGTTGGAATATCTTTGCCGAGGCACTGTATATTTTTATTTTGTTCCTGAATGGATTCTAGTTTATCTAATTGTATGTTGTCTTGCTGTTGTAAAAATAACTTGAATTTGTTGTTGTCCTGCTTTTTGTCCCTGCTGACTTTTATTTGTTTTTGTACAGATGTAAGCCCCGGTGCGGTGCCATTCATTGAATCGTATCTCAATGGGATTATATATTTATTTTGAATTATCAGTTCTTTGTTTGGGACATTTATCACTGCCTTGTTATGTTCTAGAAATTCCATGCCTAATATTATCGGATAGGGTGCACTGTTGATTACTTTTGCCTTTATTTGGAGCTTAAATTTGTTTCCTATTTGTAATGCTGTGTTAACTTCACTCATTACTTGTATACGATGCCCTCCTGCTCCTATGAGAATTGTGTTGCTATTTCTATGTTTCAGGCCTGTTGTCCAGTCTTTTTGTATGACGTTGTTTTGGGATCCAGTATCTATTATTGCCGTTACATTTTTATTGTTTAATTTTACTGTGATGCAAAGTATGCCTTTCTTTTCCTTGTCCCCTCCTGCTAGGATGACCGGGGTGTTTAATTTAGCCATCCGCCGCCTTTTGGGTGATTTCTGCGGCAAGTTGCTGCGAAGTGTCCCAATTTTCCGCAGGTGTGGCATTTCTGGTTATTATAGCTATTTCTGTAGGCCTCCTTATAATGATTTTGGTTACCATTCTTTGTATATGTTGGTGGCCTCTGTAAGTTGCTATTGCGGTTTTGTGGCATTTCTTGCCTTCTGAGGTTATTTTGTATATTCGTATTATAATTATATTTGTGGTAATTGTTTGGACGATTGAAGTTTGTATTATTTATGTTATTCGGAGGATGATAGTTATATGGAGGACGGTAATTTTCTCTATTTGGAGGACGATAGTTATATTGAGGATTGTGACTGCTTGTATTCAGAGGATGATGACTGTTTGTTGGCTCATGGTTTTGCCTTTTATCTTCTCTTCGTCTCGGTGCTTTGTCTATCGTTGCTGCTAACGCCTTCAGTTCGTCTAAGTCTCGAGGTTGGCTGTTGGGGGGGTTTGTCAACCAGTAAAAGTTATAATAATTGTCTTCGGTGAGCCCTTCGCTAAATATACTTAAAAATTCTTCTATGTCCACGTTTGCCTTGTAGTCGTGATAAAGTACTCTAAGTTCGTACAAATAATTTATCACTGTTTCATTCTCTAACTGCTTCCTTTCTTCCACTCTCTTTTTACGTGCTGTCTGATAATTTCAGTCTTCGAATTCACTGATAAAGTCTGCTTGTAATTCCATCCATCCATTATTTTGGTTTGCTGCCTTGTATTCCTGGAACCATAGATTTGCTGCTCCGTCCAAAAAAGTTTCAAAATATCCAATTTTTAACGCATCATCCCATCCGTTTGCTATTGCCGTTCTTTCGTATGATTTTATAAAATCGTTGGCTTTGCATCTGCAAGGATGGAACGTAGGTGGGCTAATAAACTGTGGTATTGCTGCTTTCTTTGCAGTAGCCAAAGCGTCTGTGATTGTTGTGTTTGCCATGTTGTGACGTACTGTTTGGATATCTTGTGCTTCGTCCTGTTCGCTGTCTTCTGTAGCCTCCGTGCTGCTGTGCGATGCTATGTTTTCTTGGTAAATTTGCGAGTTTTCACTAGGTGGTTCCACTAATGGCTTGTCGAAAAATGAGATTATCTTAACTTGTTCTAGATTTATTATTGGGGATGCCGGTGGCGATCTTCTTAATTTCGTTGATGCTGAGAAGATGGCTGTGCTGCTGTGAGGTAGGGTGGGGTCCTTAGCAGGCGTGTCGGATTGACTCTTAGAACGTAGACTATATTTTATCTTATCTGACATTCGAGGACGGATTTAAATAATTAGAAGACACTGACTCTTAACTTCACCAAAATGTCAAGAAGGCAACTTTTATGATTGCCAAAAAATCTCAAAGAAAATTGGTACAGAAAACTATCTCGTGGGTCACCACGGCTATAAAAAATATAGACGGCTTGGATTGATGCAAAATGTTATTTTTAGCTGGATCAGGGGTCTATCTGGAAAAAGCGTATCTCTTCGACGAGTCCTTGGTCCTGTGTCTTGTGTACGGGGGTCGAAACGGCTGCCTCCACCACGTGTCACATATACGCTCCTACCGCTTGTTGCCTATGGACCCGACTTCGTTGCAGTAGTTGCGCTGTGCTCTTTCAGAAGACGGAGCTCAGATATAGGTAGTTGGGAGAGATGGATAGAAACACTCGGTGTAAAAAAGGCTTGGTTTATTAACTTCAGGTTGAGTATAGAAGGTTGTAAGTATTACCAAAATATTCGGGAATGCATATCTCGTAAGTCCCCTGGGATATTCCTCGCGAAAATGTTAACCACGAACAACAGCGAGAGAGAGGGAGAGCTAGCCTGAAGGGATGTTACAATTAGACTGACGGGCGAACAGATTGTTTGGTCTGGCTGAATATTTAGTTACGTAGTTTACTTTTTATATGTAGTTAATTTAAATATCACTTTGCCTTATGGCGTTATTAATTTTCACTGATTCACTTTTAAGGCGTGCCTGATCAGAGGGGCTTTTCCCTTTCGGTAGTTCGCACTGATA
>JAEQML010065138.1:0-21294 GCA_016904865.1 Pissodes strobi | reverse complement strand
GCTTTTCATAATCGTAACTTATTTATACAAAACACTATTGCAATTTTTGGTTAAAAAATATGATATGCTGGTTACATCTAAGGGAAAATGTACTTATATGATTTCGATAAAGCAAACTATTTTTGGGAAATTCGAACTTTACTTATTCACTGCCAACATTGGCCATTTCCTAAGCTAAATAGGCTTTAACCATTAAAAAAAAACGTATTTCTTTTTTTCTACGTTCGGCAAACACGCAAAAGGAAAATCCTATACCACTCAACGAGCGGCGTGTGTGCGGAGATGACGGTGGACGTTGGACGTGAAGCGCTGCAGGTTGTAGTTTCGTGAAATACGTTACTCGGAAGTTCATTCCAGAACGAGACAGTCCTCCAAAAAAAGGAGTCCTGTACCAGCAACGCCCTAAGTGTTTGCAACTGATTCGTATGTTGATGAGCAGCATGTGTCTGAAGGGTGTTTCTATTTAACTCTGAGCGGAATCATAACATCTTCCGTAATAGTATCGATAGTAAAGACACAGATCCGCCACTTTTCTTCGATGTTCAAGACCAGCAAGGTCCTTAGTCAACTCTGTCAGACGGACTACTCTTCTTTCTATGGAGGCCAATATCTTGAGCAAGTGTTTGGGTGCCGAGCTCCACACATAAGAACAGTATTTCAGAGATGGTCTTATCTGGGCATTATAGAGCAGTAAGAGCTGATGAGGTGTATACAAGTTTTTCGCTGTATAGAGTGCTCCTAGCTTTTGTGCTGATGTCACAGCTTATTCACTACTAGCTAATCATCTCTACCGAAATCGGAAAGTTGGAATATCAGGCACTGAGCCTACCTGGCAGTGCCCTGAGCCGTTTAGTTACACAGTCGCGCTAGCCACGGTTGAATTTAAAATGAATTTCGCTTCGAAATCCACAACAAATTCGTCCGAAGCCATGGCTATCGCCCTAAAAAAGTCCGGAAATTTCGGATTTTTATACAACTTTGCCATTTAAAATCGATTTTAAACGGGTTTTAGAAGGTAAAAAGGCATATTTTAAATTAAACGAACTGTCAAAAGTATTATTCAGATGCCCAGACATTTAAAACAATATTGAGTCATGGCCGTCTTCTAAAATTTACAAAATTTGGTTATTGCCTATCCCAAATCAAAGGATGCCACCGCAAGATGACTAGCTGGTAGTGAATAAGCTGGGTTGCTATTGTCAGAGCCCAATGCGTTGTTTAAATTTGTGTGACATAACGTATTTTTAGATAATCGAAATAAGTTTAGGCCCGCAGGTAGAAATACTTGATTTGTCATAAAAAATTGTCATATTATAATAATGTTAATGTCAGTAAAATTCAATAACAAGTAATCATTTTTTTGGTAGTTTTTTTGTCGTGATGGAGAGCTTCTGTATCCGAAGATTGCAGGTTGGATGTTTGGAAATTAGATTTGTACTTTGACTGTGCCGTATTTGTGGTATAACCCCTGCAGGACCACAACAGAGAGTAAAGGTGACATTTGGTGTTTTCCTTAATACACCTTTATTCCCAAGGAGTCGAGGCCCCTTTTCGACGGGTAGTTTTCTGGGGCGCGACAAAAATAGTGGCGACCGTGAGAGGACAGTAGTTGTGCGTTTCTGTAGAAGTGTTAGTTTTTCGGTCAGTGAGCAGGTCTAATTGTTTTAAAGACAATTTTAAACGTTGTTTCATTACGGGACTTATCGAGCCAAATACTGAAACGCGTTTGTTTTGATCAAATTGTCGCCGTGTACGTTAACGCCGGCAATGACACTTTGGTTAAATTTTGAGACTCTTGTAATTTTACCAAGGGGCTATAGCCTTCAATTTGAATACTATCTTATCGCCGTTTTGAACGTGTGTGGTTTTGAACCGGGTGGTCATACAGATTCAGTATGGAAGAATCCAAAAAAAAGCCGAAAGGTGTTGCGCTCATTGTTTACAAAAAATGCCAAAGAGTTGGAGAAAACGTTCACGGACAGGAGAGAACCAGAAGACATTAAGGTATGCTGGGACTTGTCGGATGACAAATCAACGAAGTTAAACATTCTGGATGAACAAATATGCAATATGATGCTAAAGGAAGCCAGCGAGGATGAATTGTTAGCGGAGATGGAGACGAACGAGACATGTAAAAAAGGTATGTGACCCTTAACCACCAACTAAATTCATGGATGGAGAGCAATGATGTAAATAGGTCTGTGCAGGCATCTGAGAGCCATCACAGTAGTTACAGCACGAGAGGTAAGAGAAAATTTAAATTACCTGCCATAGAATTTAAAACTTTCGACGGTAACCTAAAAAATTGGCTGCCATTCTGGACCCAGATATTGATATAAATGATAAAATTGAATATTTGGTGCAAGCCACAGTAACTGGTAGTCGTGCTAGAAACCTAGTCGAAAGTTTTCCTCGTATTGGCAAGAATTATAATGACATAATTGATTGTTTAATTTCACGTTTTGGTCGCGAAGACCTTCAAATTGAGGTATATGTTCGTGAGCTATTAAAAATCATTACAAATAATGCTGTGTCTAATGGTAAAGTCAATTTAGTTTCATTATATGACAGTACTGAAACACAACTACGTGCTCTCGATACTTCAGGGGTCAAATCCACTGACTGTGCCGCCATGTTGTTTCCTCTAATCGAATCATGTTTGCCAGAATATGTATTAAGGGTCTTGCAACGTTCTCCCTTAGCACTGCTTAATGTAAATAAAAGTTCACAGGATAATGTCGGCACCATCGAAGAGTTCTATGAGAGCAAATTAAATAATCTTTTGCAGTTCATACGCCATGAGGTTGACAATGAACAAAGGATCTTACTTGCTACAGAGAGTTTTGGTTTACATGTTAAAGGCGGGAACAGACTAAGCAAACATTGTTGAGCAACAGCTGAACAACTGTTGAGCAAGAGTTGATCAACTGTTGGTAAACAAACGTCGATGATTGTTGGAAAACATCGGCAACCCTGTTGCTGAAAAGTTCGTTCAGTCGAGCCAAAATGTGCGACGAAGACGATGCTTTACTCGCATGGTGCACGTTTTTATTAATGAAAATTAAAAAATCGCGTAACTGCAGAAAGCGACGGTGGTGGCAAAGAAGTATATTCGCAAACAGAAAACGGAAGTTTTTACCAGAACTAAGAATGGAAGACCAAATGCTGTTCAAAAACTTCACTCGAGTTAATGCAACCGCATTTGAAAGTCTCATCGTTATGATTGGACCTAAAATTGTAAAAAATACAAACTTTCGGGCAGCCATATGCGTGAAAACAAGATTAATGATAACTTTAAGGTTTTTAGCCACTGGAGATTCATATATCAGTCTAATGTATCTATTTCAAATTTCTAAACAGCTAATTGGTACTATAGTTCCTGAAACTTGCGAAGCCCTTATAGAAGCATTGGCAGATCATATTCAGGTAAGAAAAGAAATTAAATTCTTTTTTCCTTATTTAATCAAATAAAAACATATAAGAACGTAATATAGTTTTTATGAAATGTCCGTAGAGTTATCCACTTGGGATCCAATTAGGGCGTCAATAAAGCTATGTTCATTTCGACTATCTTGATCAGAAGGATGTTGAATGCTTGTTGATGTATAATAAGGAGATGGAGCTGGTGCGTAAGAGAGCGAACTTGAGACAGGTGCTACAGTTGGTAGTGGCAAATTCGTTGTTCTTGGAGTAAACTGCCCGTGTGAATGATATAGTATTCGCATATCAGCATCATGGAGAACACAATTAATTTTATGTTCGACATCAGCTCGAACAAATGCATCATACGTTCTTAATTTATTTGCCACGTATTCCTCATATACTTCAAAGCTATCCCTTACTTTTCGATTTTCTGTAAGTGTTTTTATTGATTGAAAAGCTTCATCCATTTGAGGATCAGACAAATTTGGGCGCTTTCCCGAGGTTTTTTTTTCCTGCTGGAACCAACTGCCTTACGGTGTCTCGTTGTGACGGTTCTGATTCTATTCCAATATCATGAGGATCCGAAGGGTTTAACTGCTTTCCAGAACTTTTCTTTCTTATTGTTGCCAACTGTTTCACTGTGTCATGAGGTGTTTCTGCTTGCTGTAATTGAAGAATGCTTGAGGAATCTTCAGTAAGGATGGTTTCTGATGAATCCTCGTATTGCGTGTTTTCCAAGTCCTGAAACAAAGTATACATGCCTATAGTATGGGTATAATAATAATATGCAGAGTACATATTTAGATGTTGGGAGGTCATAGGGCACTTAATGAACAATTGCGGCCTTAGTTGGATATCCTTTTTTTAAATAATGTTTTTTTTCAGTTACCAGATTCACCTGAAGAGTGGCTCAAAATTTCCGATGACTATGAAAACTTATGGAATTTTCCTCAATGCTTAGGAGCCATTGACGGTAAACACATCGTACTACAATGCCCCTTTAGAAGTGGAAGCGAATATTATAATTACAAGGGCACTTTCAGTATTGTCCTTATGGCAGTAGTAGATGCAAAGTATCGATTTTTATACGTAAACGTGGGATGTCAAGGACGAATTTCAGATGGTGGTGTTTTTAAAAATACACTTTTCGCGAGAAAACTAACTGATGGGACTTTAAATTTACCAGCTGAAAAACTCCTGCCAGGACAACAGGAGGGAACAACACCTTTTGTATTTGTTTGCGACGATGCGTTTCCTCTACAGGAGAACCTGATGAAACCATTTCCCGGCGAACATTTGAAGGGGACATTCCTACGCTTATTTAATTACAGATTATCGTGAGCAAGACGAGTAGTGGAAAATGCTTTTGGCGTTATGTTGTCTGTATTTCGAGTTTTGCGAAAGCCCTTGCTTTTGCAACCTACTACTGCTGAAATAATTGTTCTTACATGTTGCTACTTACATAATTTTTTACAAAATACTAAAACAATCATGGACTGTTATGCTACCCCTGGAACCTATGACAATGAAGATGTTTCACCGGGCATTTTGGTTCATGGATCTTGGCGAAACGAACCAGAACCTTCATCTACATTTATGAATTTAAATAGAATTGGTAGAAAATCAACCAGAGTAGCACAGGAAGTTCGAGAACAATTTGCACATTATTTTTCAGGACTTGGAAGAGTGCCTTGGCAAGACAGAATGGAATAAAATAATATGTATCATTATAAAGAAATAAAAAAGTTTACTTACTTGTTCTTGAGTATCGCTTGTATGTTTTGGTGTATTCTTGTCTTTTAAAAACATTAAATGTTTATATCCAAACCAACGGGACACGTATAATTCATTTGTTCCTTGGCCAGATTTTGTGACGCTTTTTGCACATTCCCGTCTAAACTGGGTTTGCAGAACTTTCCATTTCCTCTCAATTTCTTCTCGGGATAGTTCTAAAACGGTCGCTATAATATTAAATGCGTTAGTTCGTTTATTTTTGTTTTTATAACCTTCATTTTCGGGATTCCATATATTTGAATGTTCCCTTATAAGCTCTATCAAATTTAGAACTTGGTCTTCTGACCAATCGTGCGACATTTTCAAATAAATTGAACGTTACTCTGCCGATGTACCGCTCTCGAATGCCTGAATTAAACTAAACGCATATTGACAAGTTTGCGCACGTATACACCGGCGAAACTGTTGACGCACTGTTGGTCAACATTTCCTTTGATGTACCGCCTCGGAAGCGAACATCATGCAACAGTTTGTCAACAGTTGCGCAACTGTTGAGCAACACGTATAAATTGAGCGAACTCACTAGTTGATCAACTGTTGATCAACAATGTTTGCTTAGTCTGTTCCCGCCTTAAATAAGCATTCAAGTTCTTTTCGTTCCGGTAGTCATGACAAGGTGGGAGCAAAAAAGAAGACTACAGGTTGCTCGGAGCAGTAAGTCCCTACTGCCACCGGTTTGGTTAATATTGAACAATCTTCTAGTTTCTCAAAATGTATTTTTTGTGATAATAATCATGATAGCACCAGCTGTTTCAAAGCACAGAATCTATCAGCAGAAAAAAGGCAGCAAATTGTGACGGCAAAGAGGGCTTGCTTTCGTTGCTTGAAGTTTGGGCATCAAAGTCGTAAATGTAGAGTTCGGTAAGATGTATAGTGTGTGGCAAAAATCATGTAGTTTTAATGTGTCCTAGTTTGCCTGTAGAAAAGGTAGATGTAATAAAAAAACGCTGCTCAGGATTCTGTGGAAACGCTTTCATGCACAAACGGTACTTCTAGCTATGTGTTTCTCCAAACGCTGCTGAAAGTAACTATATCTGGTGTCAATGGATGCCGCTCCATTCGAGCTTTGATAGACACAGGGTCCGAAAATACTTATATTTTAAATAGCACTGCCCAGGTGTTGGGTTATCAGTCCAAACGTCAGACCACAATAAAGCATTGTTTATTTGGGGGAACTACTTCTTAACAAGTTCATGACTTATTTGATGTCAAATTGAGTTTTGATAAATACCGTTGTACTTGTGAGGCTTTATCACAACCCATCATTTGCTTTGATGTTCCTCCAGTTTTTAAAGGTTCTTGGATGGAGGAATTAGAGGAACTTAACGTTGTGCTTAGTGATTGTCATGATGCAGCCCCGATAGAGATGTTAATTGGTGCTGATGTTGCAGGGAAATTGTATACTGGAAGCAGGCATGTTTTGAAATGTGGATTGGTTGCCATAGAAACATTGTTGGGATGGACCCTAATGGGCAGAATACCGCTGGATACCCCTCAGAAGAAGGCAATAACTGTCATTTCCTTGTTTCTTAATGATGCATCACTTTCACAGTTATGGCGGCTGGACATTTTAGGTATAAGAGATCCAGCTGAGCAAAAATCACGTGACCAGTTGGCGTTCGAGGCAAAGGATTTTTTCGTGAAGACGGTGACTAGAAAAGAAGATGGGCCTTATGAAGTCAGATTACCTTGGATGAAAGGACATCCCCCGCTGCCTTCAAACTACAGTGTTGCAAAAAAACGTTTATCAGGTGTTATAAAAAAAACTGGAGGGTAATAATTTATTTAATGCTTACAGTAAAGTATTTAGTGATTGGGAAGATGATCAAATCATTGAACATGTTCCATTTCAGAATAGTAATAGGGAAACGCATTATTTACCCCATCGCCCAGTTATAAACGAGAACAGTACAACCAGAATTAGACCGGTTTTTGACGCCTCAGCTAGAGAAAAAGATGCACCCTCGTTGAACCAATGCCTGGAGAAGGGAGTCAATTTAATTGAACTAATCCCCACCATTCTGTTTAGATTTCGCAAAACCAAATTAGGAGTGGTTGCAGATATACGCAAAGCCTTTCTCCAGATTAGCATCAATGAGACAGACAGGGATTTTCTGCGCTTCCTTTGGATTAACTCTAGAGGCCAGGAGAAGATTTACCGTCATAGCAGAGTCGTTTTTGGAATAAGCAGCAGTCCTTTTCTATCGGCAGTCACATTGGAGCATCATCTTTATAAGGCTTTGGAAAACTGTCAAGGAAATGGACCTTATAATAGAGAGAACTTACTGAGACTATCAAAGAGCTTTTATGTCGATAACTGTGTGACAAGTGTTCAAGACGAAGATATGTTAAAAGGTTTTATCCAGGATTCAACTATGGTAATGGCAGAAGACAAATTCGATCTTCGAGGGTGGGAGTTTTCACATCAAGTTAAGACCAGTGAAATACTTCAAACTACTGCTTTGTTGGGATTGATCTGGACCACTGAAACTGACATGATAGGTATTAGTCCAGAATGTTTAAAGGATCTAGATAACTTAATGGCTGAACCTATTACTAAGAGGAAAATGTTATCGTTAGCACAAAGGATATTTGACCCAATTGGTTTTACAAGTCCTACAACTTTAATCCCAAAGTTGTTGTTACAGAAAACTTGGGAAAAGAAACTACCTTGGGATGCACCGGTGGATAATGAGATTCAACAAGTTTTCTATGGATGGATCCAAGATCTGAAGTTTTTACTGGATATAAAAATACCTAGATGGATATTTGCAGATATAAATGAATCAGAGCACTTAAGCCTTCACACTTTTGTTGACGAGAGTCAGCACGCTTATGCAGCCGTTGTATTTTTAAGAAGCATGCGGGATAATCAAATTTCTGTACACCTGGTGGCTGCAAAAAGTCAAGTTGCACCGATTCGCAAGTTGTCCATTCCGAGATTAGAATTGATGGCTGCTCTGAGTGGTTCCAGGTTGTGTACCTCGGTGAAAGAGGGTTTAGAAGTAGAGGTCGATTGTTTCTTTTGAACTGACTCATCCACTGTCCTGTCCTGGATTACGGGAAGCGAAGTCTGGAAGCCCTTCATATATAATCGCGTTTCAGAAATAAGGAAATATACATCTATTAACAAATTGAGCCATCTACCGGGAGCAATGAATCCAGCTGACCTACCAGCACGGGGATGTTTGGCCAATCAGCTTTTGTAATCAAAATGGTGGGAGGGACCTGCATGGTTATATCAAGACTCAGATCATTGGCCTCAAGAAGACATTACATATAATGAGGAGGAAATTAACCTTGAAAAGAAGGGGAAGTTAGTGACGTCATTGCTCAGTACCGATACTAAGAGCATGTCTTCTGAAAATTGGCATTTAAATTACTTCTCCAAGTATATAAAAGGTCTACGCATGATTGCATGGATGTTCAGATTTTTACATAACATACGTAATCCACAGAATAAGCATAGAGGAGAACTTGGAATGAACGAGATAAATAAGGCTGAAGTTTTTACATTGAAGCTAGTGCAAAAAGAAAGCTTCCAAGGAAAAGAAGACAAGAAATTTGCGACGTTAAATACATTCACGGATCAGGATGGGATCATTCGTCTGAAGACAAGAATAAGTTCCAGAGACGATGACGAGCATTTTCGATTCCCAGCTTTGTTGCCCGCAAAACACCCAATAGTGACGAACCTTATTTTTGACACTCATGAGAAAAACTGTCATGTTGGGATTGAAGCACTTATCTGTATTTTGCGCGAAACCTTTTGGATTTTAGGGGGAAGGCGTGCCATCAAGTCTGTAATATCCAGGTGTACAGTGTGTAAGAGATACAGTAGTAAATCGTTCAGCTCAAGTGTACCTCCATTGCCTCTGGATCGTGTGCGAGATGCAGCCGTGTTTGAGGTTACTGGCGTAGACTTTTCCGGCCCGTTACATTTGAAAGGTGGTGAAAAGGCCTGGGTTTGTCTTTCCACATGCGCTGTTTACCGCGCGGTGCATTTTGAGCTTTGTACCTCATTATCAGCGGTTAATTTTATGCAGGCCTTACGCCGGTTCATTTCAAGACGTGGGAGGCCAACAACTGTATACAGTGACAATGGGACGAACTTTGTAGGTACAAATAATGCTTTCGAAAAATTGGATTGGGACAAAATTATTACTGAAAGCAGAGTGGAAAGGATAACTTGGCGATTTAACCCCCCTACAGCATCTTGGTGGGGTGGGTTCTGGGAACGTTTGGTTGGTGTAATGAAGCAACTCCTTCGCAAGACTCTTGGACGCACCTGCTTGAATTATGAGGAGTTGGTTACCGTTTTGTGCGACTGTGAAATGGTGATTAATTCTCGACCATTGACTTATGTGCCTACAGATTCTGCAGAACTAGAACCTCTCAGTCCCAGGTTGTTTGTTCAAGAAAGACCTGAAAACGGCGTAGCTGATTTGGATTCAGTACATGGTGAAACGCTGTGTAGACGGGTTACTCATATGAAGAAGTTGCGGGAAGAATTAAGAAATAGGTTCCGTATCGAATATTTGGGACAGCTGAAGTCTTTTCAAAATGGGACGCTCGGACGAGAAATAAAGTTGGGAGAGATAGTTTTAATAGGCAACGACATCCAGACACGTTTGGATTGGCCTTTAGGAAGAATATCGGAACTTATAATGGGAAGGGATAATCAAGTGCGTTTGGTGAAGCTGATTATCTCCAAGAGTCTGTTGCTAAGACCGATATAGCGGTTGTTCCCACTAGAATGTATTCATGCAGAAGATGGTGTCCCTGCTAGGATTCCTGACCTTCCAGCCAACGAAGTACCCTTGAAGCTTCTGCAAGAAATACCTGAAGATGAAGACCCCAACGAAGACTCCATTGATCGTCTTAAAGTGCAACAGTCAAAAGACAATTCGGTACCTGAATCAGGTAGTGCGGGAGTGCAAACCAAAAGCAGAGTACCCGTTCCGTTTAACAGTGTTGGAGTAAGTGGGGTCACTCGTAGGGGACGACCCACCAAAAAGCCGAGACGTTTTCTAGAATAAGTAAACTTTGTATGTTAAATGTAGAAATTGCTAATTTATACATATGTTAACATTTCGTATTGTTCTTAAAATTTAATGTCTCTTAACAAATGAGTAGTTGTGAGACACCCGGTTAGATGCTGAAAGTGTCTCAGGTGGGAGGATGTCAGAGCCCAATGCGTTATTTAAATTTGTGTAACATAACGTATTTTTAGATAATCGAGATAAGTTCAGGTCCGCAGGTAGAAATACTAGATTTGTCATAAAAAAATGTCATATTATAATAATGTTACTGTCAGTAAAATTCAATAACAAGTAATCAGTTTTTTGGTAGCTTTTTGGTCGGGATCGAGAGTTTCTGTATCCGAAGATTGCAGGTTGGATGTTTGGAAATTAGATTTGTACTTTGACTGTGCCGTATTTGTGGTATAACCCCTGCAGGACTACAACAGAGACTAAAGGTGACATTTGGTGTTTTCCTTAATACACTTTTATTCCCAAGGAGTCGAGGCCCCTTTAAACGGGTAGTTTTCTGGCGCGCGACAGCTATCATGGCAATTTTGATGACGTGGTTACGCCAAGACATGTTGTTTTGTACGTTGATGCCCAGCAAGCTTAAGGCGCGTTTTCACGGGTCGATCTGAGTTGAACGATTTGGGTCGATTATTGAATCGAAAGAAAATTGAATATGTAAACCACCTTTCGGCTTGGCCGTTCCGCGGAGTGAGTCGATTCGACGGAAGTCTACTTTTGGTTGGCGATTGCCGCTGAATCGATGTCGAACGACTGAAATGGAATCTGTAAACTTCTCGTCGTACAGATTTGTACCGTTTCTTCGATTTATTCCAATAGTTTTTTCTAAAAGTTCTTCAAAATATGCATTATCCATCCTTAGATGATTTCTATAAGTCTCTGGACAACCCAATTCTTGAAGCAGACTTTGTAATGCGCCATGGGTATTTCGTCTTAAAATCCATAGTCTGGGCCAACACCTTAGTTCTATTTCTCTTCCTTTTGAAGTGAAAACTTCTTTAGGCGCGTTTTGCGTTTTTTTTGTGGGGGTTGAATGAGACCCAGCCATCACGCGTCATGCTCGGATATGTAACGTAACGCACCTTCTAATGGCATGTTCCCGTAAAGGTAGAGGGATTAAATTTTCAGGGGATGTAGCCTGGATAAAAAGAAGATCTTGGACGAAAACGAGACCCCGTACCCCCTTCCCCTCTGGTTTGGCCAGGGGAGGGGGGAGAAGTAAACACTTAAATAATTAATTTTGGAGAACGGAAAAGGTACGGGGACGAAATTTTTATGGTAGGTGCGCCCCATGCGGGGGATTTGCGGGGGTTTTTCTCCCCTATCTCTGCAACGAAGGCTCGGATCGAAATTCTGATAAACGGTTGTTAAAGTTTTCACTTCTGTCATGCGGACATAAGCATACACTATTTTTTTTAATTTAGTCATTATTTCATCCCGAATTGAACAACAAATTAACTGCACACCTACATCAATAATTTCACGTGACGCCCTTTTCTACTACAATTATTCAACATGCATCGCCTACCGTGTAAACCTTTTCGCTTTCAACACAGGTCGAACTATGGTCGAACGACCCAAATCGTTCAACTTAGATCGACCCGTGAAAACGCGCCATTATGGATAAAGCCGATGATTTGAACCTAATTTATATGTGGCCTAAGAAACGTCAAAAAATGGATTTTTATCACTTTCGACTCTAATCTCACTTTAAATATTTCAGCTTTACCAATTTACCTATTAACGGTTCCTTATTACATACGGCTGAGTCTGCTAGAAACATGGAGGTAACTTTCAACCGGCGCCGTGATGTCATTGTTAAATGACACAAAGATCCTCCCCATAAAATAAATGAGAATTTTGTAAAGTTTTCACCTGAATTAGTATACAGGGTGTTTTTTAATTGAGTGCCGATACTTAAGGTTGTTAATCCTTGGGTGATTTTAAGAAGAAAAGCTAATATTAACATATGCCCTAAAGCTCTTCATTTTTGAGCTACAGGATATTAAATAAAAAAAAAATAATTTTTTATCATAATTATTATATCACTCTAAGATATTTTTATGAAATTTTGTACACACCTTTTAATCATTAAGGAACATGTTTTGGCTTAAAGGATTTTTTTTTTAATTTTTACCAGTGACGTCCGTACGGGCTTGAACTGAATATTTTTAAAGAAAAAATGCGCCACTGATTTTTCTAAAAACCAAAATTATTTTTAAAATCCTCATTTATTTTGGTGCAAATTTGGTCCATAGACTTACTTTCGTACGATGCACCGCGTAAAAAAATAAAAACTAAAAAAAAAATTAAGAATTTTATTTTAAGAATCGCGATTCATTTACTAAAACGATAATTTCAAAATCTTAAACCTAAAGGGAAGAAAAACAAAATAAAGAACCGACATTATTTACAGTAGTTGTTGGAAGTGCTCTCCACCCACACGTATGAAAGGATCTACTCTTCTTCGCATAGACTGACGCACATTTTCTAAGATTCCTGGAGTATTTCTTATGGTTTGACAGCATACTAATATACGATTTCGTAACTCTTCGTCGATTTGAATCGGCACTGCGTATACTAAGCTTTGCAGATGCCCCCAGAAAAAAATAGTCTAACCTCTTAAGGTAGGGAGATCTAAGCGGCCATGACTGCATTCCTCCGCGACCTATCCACCGATTGCTATAAGTGTGATTTAAAAATTCACGCACTCGTAAGCTAAAATGTAGAGGCGCACCATCGTTTGGGCTGGCATTATTGATGATTATTTGATAGGCCCATTTTTCCTCCCAAGAAACTAGGTGTGGCTACCTGGTTTCTTGGGAGAAAAAATGGGCCAATCAAATAATCATCAATAATGCCAGCCCAATCATTTGTTCTTGATGATTTGATTCCACAATAGCATAAGGGTTTTCATCCGCCCATAAATGGTTATTATGGAAATTTCTTATTGAGTTTCGAGAAAAATTAGCTTCACCATCCATAGACTTATAAAAGTAAGTCTATGGACTAAATTTGCTCCAAAATAAATGAGGAATTTAAAAATAAGTTCGGTTTTTAGAAAAATCAGTTGCGTACCATTTTTTCCTTTAAAAATATTCAGTTCAAATCCGCCTACGGACGTCACTGGTAAAAATAAAAAAAGTCTTTTAAGTCAAAAAATGCTCCTTAATGATTAAAAGGTGTGTACAAAATTTCAAAAAAATATCCAAGAGTGATATAATAATCATGATATAAAAAGTTGTAAACGATTAGTTTTTAGTAACACGTTTTATTTCGCCAATATTATTACAGCCACTCTTATTTCCGCCTTACACCTTCGCCAGTACAGTTATCATAATTACATAACGCCATGAGTCGACTCTGCTATCGTACAATAACTATATCTACGCCTTATTTCTAATCTATCTATATACTCCGTATTATATAACACCGATTCAATTCTCCTGCTTCGTTTTCCAGGGTTGTCACGTCCTCGCCTATTTGAACGTCGCACGTCGCCTCTCCAAAATTTGCTTGTTACAAAGTTATATATATTTTTTTAAATTTCAACATCCTGTAGCTCAAAAATGGAGAGCTTTAGGACATATGTTAATATTAACTTCTCTTCTTAAAATCACCCAAGGATTCACAACCTTAAGTATCGGCACTTAATTAAAAAACACCCTGTATAGACCTGCAATTCGCTAGATTACTCTCAGATTTCATGGAAAGGTTTGCAGAGAGCTGAGGCGATTTATTCTCAATTCCATAAAAATTTCTTCAGCTGTTACTTTTCAGGCATTTAGCGATCTATTCGTATTCTCCGCATTTTATGTTTGACGTGATTGATTTAACAAGAATAACGTTTTGTACGAATAAAACCAATAACTTTTGCACTTTGCCTGTAAAGTGGGTGTTCAAGATTTATTGGCTCCAAAAATTTGTCGCATTCCGTGTTCGAAAAAAATTGATAGGTGGTTGAAAGGTCAGTTATAAGTCTATGTCGCTCGTAGTTAGAATCATTGGACGAATGTTAGATTTGATCATGAAACGCCTGCTCATATTGCCAGCAGTATTCTGAAATATGATTACCGAGCTTCACTCTACTTTGGGTTATTTGTTTGGAAGATCTTAATGTGTATGTGTTCAGCATACCTTTAGCGCTACGTGACAGCGAGATTAGATTTGCTCAACCTAAATTTTCGAAATGTAGCATCGCACTTACACAATCAAAGATTCGTTTGCATTTCAAGCTATAACATAGTATCCAGTCTTATAATAAGTATTTCAACTTCTGCTGGTATGTGCAATAAAGAATGAATTAGTTATAGTCATGTATTAGTTTTGAATTGTCTAATTAGGGTCACCTTGAACGTAAATTAGGTTGAAGCTCCCATTTTATATATCACATAATTACAAGATCAATCGACTTACCTGTAAAGAAGATCTATCGAAATTATCCGAGCATCTCCGCCGTCCCTCATCACACTTTGTAGTATACGACTTTTTCCCAATCGGTACAGTTTTTAAAGAAGTTATCTAAAAACATGGTGATTCAGCCGACCCTGGCTAGCCGCTCGAGCTCATCGCGTTGATGCGTCATTACAATTTTGGTTCGTGAGATTTTTGATTACATTGGATTTGGGGTGATAGGGAGAAGGTAAAGACTGGGTGGGTTTGTAATGAGGGACGGCGGAGATGCTCGGATAATTCCGATCGATCTTCTTTACAGGTAAGTCGATTGATCTTGTAATTATCCTTCGCATCTCCGCCATCCCTCATTACACTTTGTAGATGTTTAAAGTATTTGCGATGTAATCTACATTAACTGAAAATTGCGATATTTCTGTAGTCCTAGATTTGTAAGGTCCTTTTTATAAACTAAAATTCAAATTTATAACCATTAGATTTAATAACACACATATGAAGGTACATATATCATGTTTAACGCTTAACTGATATTAACCTTTAACTTATTTTTAATATTATACCAATATTCTTATGTAATATGATAACAAGTTGGTAAGTAAGTGATAATTGTAGCTTAATATTTATATGATTCCTTAGAATCAACAAGACGCAAATCCAGTCGGATTACCCACGCCAATTTTGTTATAGAATTTTGAGAATACTTTTGATTTTTCTGTCGAGCCAGCTGTCTTCTGAATGGTTTGTAATGTAACTCCCATTCTTTGAGCTGCTGAAGTTGCCCCGTGTCGCGTGCTGTGTGCCCCAAAGATTTCCGTGTTTATACTGCTGGCTTTTAGTATTAACTTGACCCATCTGCTAATGTTTTGACTGCCGTCTAGGTGATAGGGCTTTTTGTGAGTGAGTATTACATTTTCTTTGGTTTTGCTACTTGTGGTATCGATTGCATCTGCAAATGCAACGATCTATTAGCATATTTACAGTATCTGTGAATGCCGTAATTTCTGTTTTCGAACAGAAAAATAGGTATGTTCACTAGCTGCAAGTACAATTGCAGACAGTGGAGGGTACGATCCATTGTATCTGCTAATACAACGAACTATTCACCTTTTATTGACTGGTAGCACCCTTTTTCCTTTTGTGCGTTCTATGTAAGTCTCTAATAGTGTGGCTATTCGCTATGTGCGTTACACGACGCGACATCTGGTAGTACAAAATGTGGCGAATTTCTTGGCTACGCAACACGTCAAGTACATCGGAAACGATTGAAAATTCAAGAAAAATGTTTGATTTTAGTGCAATATAATTAGTTCTGCAGATAATACGTTGATATATGAGAATATTTATCGATTCGACTGAAAAAAGCCAAGTTCGATATTGAATTTTGTGTGTATTCAGCAAAACTTCGTAGGTTATGAAAGCGTAAACATGAGAATATCATAATAACAAAAATAGCATTGTGAAATTGATACGATTAAAAATTCGATTCATGAAGTTTTACTGAAATTACTTTAGAATGAATGAAGACGATTTAGAATAATTTATATTTCAATCTGGAAATTGATAGACAAACTGAAATTAAGTTATTAAATATATTTTTCGGGAATATTAGTGCTGTCCATTGCACTAATCATAAGGACCGGCTTCGAAAATATATCACACAGGTTATTATACTTACCCTTGTTGGTTCTGGTGTCATATGAGCACCGTCGATTTTGAAGCATTTTTTGGGTTCTATGGAAAGATTACATCAAATGGGACACATTAACGCAAAAAAATTTACGGATGAAGTACATTTTCTCAAAATAAATTGAAAATAAAAATTAAAATTTAGCATAACTTGTTCCCTAATAAACACAATTCCAGTACACTTTGTCCTAAGGTATGATCGCAGAAGGTTAATAACATAATATAAAGCTTATTTTCATACAAATTGCAAATAAAACTGTTTTTTTGCACTTTAAAACCATAATATAATATTTATGAGATAAACGTCAACATGACTATTTCTTAAAACATGATTATATAGGTTGGCTTACGGGTAGATGTTGCCAAGTGTAATTTCTATTTAGTTCTAAAATATAACAGCCTCGTGGTGAATATGTTTCAAAAGTACTGTGGGACGAAAACTTCTTATAAACAATGATTACTAATGGCTTTGTTTAATAAAATAACAATAATTCGAATATATGATTTACTTGAATTAGATGTTACGCTAGAAGTGGGTCGCTTTTTATAATAAGTCATATAAACTAATTCATTTAGTTTATTAAAATAGATACAAATTTAAAAGATCATTTTGATTAGTTTAAGAAAGTATCACGCGTAGTGCGTTTGTTTTGTTACTTTGAATTGATTTTGATTTTGTGTTGGGCGTGGTTGGTCAAGTGCGTAGCGCGCTCGCCTCAATGCGCTTCTTTGGCCAATTAAAGTTAGTTTCGATTATTTTTGCTTAATCTGGAATACGTTATTTAGGGTTAGTTTTAGTTAGTTTAGGTTAGTTTGTGTTAGTATGGGTTGATTTTGCTTAGTTTATGATAGCGCTTTTATTTTTATTTTGGTTAATTAGGGTTAGCTTCGGTTAGTATGGGTTAGGTTTGGTTAGTCTGGGTTAGCTTGCTTTAGTTTTGGTTAGTTCGGGTTAGTTTTAGTTAGTATGGGTTAGTTTTGGCTAGTCTGGGTTGGTTTTGCTTAGTTTGGAATAAAGAATAGGCAATAAGCGCGTGTAGCGCGTTTGTCTCTTTACTTTGGTTAATTAGGGTTAGTTTGGGTTAGCTTTGGTTAGTATGGGTTGGCTTTGGTCAGCCTAGGTTGGATTTGCTTGTTGTGAGATAGCGAAGAGAAAAGCGCGCGTAGCGCACTTGTGTTTTTACTTTGGTTAATTAGGGTTAGTCTGGGTTAGTTTTGGTTAGTATGGGTTTCTTTTGGTTAGTCTGGGTTAGCTTGGATTAGTTTGGGTTAGTTTTTGTTGTTTTGGGTTAGTTTTGGTTAGTATGGGTTAGTTTCGGTTAGGCTCGATTGGTTTTGCTTAGATTGGAATAGCGAAGCGCGCTTGTCTCTTTAATTTGGTTAATTATGGTTAGCCTGGGTTAGTTTTGGTTAGTTTGTATTAGTCTGGGTTGGTTTTGGTTAGTTTGGGTAAGTGCCGGCTAGTTTGGGTTAGTGTTGGTTATTTTGGGTTAGCTGTGGTTGATTTACGACAAGCGTGCGTAGCGCGGTTGTCTTTTAAAATTATTTCATTTTATGACAAATACACTAGAAATCTAGGGCATTTACTGGGAAGTGAACAAATTGAGTCGACAGTGTACTGTGAGTAAACTTTTAGTACTTGTTATATACATGTATGGCTAAACAGCCAGGGTTAGTTTTGCTTAGTATCGGTTACTTTTGGTCAATCTGGGTTAGTTTGAGTTAGTTTACGTTAGTCTGGACTAGTTTTGGTTAGCTCAGATTATTTTGCATTAGTATGAATTAGTTTTGGTTAGTTTGGGTTAGTTAACAGACAAATGGGAGCTCTTTTGGTTAGTCTGAGGCGTATAAGGAACAAGCGCGCGGTGTGCGCTTTTTTAGTTACTTTCACAAGTTGTTATTCTACTTTATGAAACATGCTCCTAGACTTGGCAATTTGCTTACTTGAAAATCACGAAGGTTAGCCAAGTCTGACAACATTGCAAGTAAATTGTCATCATTAGCGTCATATTGGGAGAGTTTACGCATTCAAATATTACTAAACAGCCTCATTTCTGAAATTTCTTTTTCAATTTTTTGGCGTCAAAAGTGCTTTATCCGCAAATTTTTTTGCATTAATGTGTTCCATTTGATGTAATCTTTCTATTGAACCCAAAAAAGTCTTTAAAATCGACAGTGCTTATATGACACCAGACCCTTTTCGATGTATTCCACGTGTATATTTGTATAGTAGCAGAATAAACTTCGAAATTTCTCCGACTCGCGCGCACGATCGTTCGTCATTTCTCCCACTACCCTAACGCACAGAGCGAATACCTACATAGTTCAGAGGTCTGTTCAATAATTCACACTTTTTGCTCTGAGCACGAACTTTTTACACTTTTTGCCCTAAACGTGTTTTTTAAATAAGAGATGACACAATTATTAAAGTGAGATAAAACATCGGTGGCGTCATCATAATTTGCACTATTTACTCTTCCCTATGGGCAGGTGTAAAAAGTGTACGTCTGCGCGTCAAGCGTGTTTTAAAATTATGTAATGGCAAATGACAGAAAAAAGTCGGTTTTGTTTTGTAGTTTTGTTCAGTTGAGTTTTGTTCCCCGTAAAACTTTATTCATAGACCAAACACTTCTTATTCTATGTTTTGGTTGTCCTCTTTTTTGGCTTGAAAAATGGTTAAGGCCTTACAAAAAAACGTCTTTATTTTCGCCACTTGGTCGTATTCATCCTTTGTTCAGATAAAAACAGATCTATGTCATATATGCGTATTCCATTTTATCAGAAAGAAAACAATCACACATACAATATTATAAGAGATAGGTAAACAAACATAAAATACGAAAACGATAGGTGACAGATGAGTGATGACAAACACCGCTCGAACTCGATCAAAATGCGTTTTTTAAATCCTTCCCAGTACATGAACTGAATATGAACTCATGACGCAATAATTAGGTGCAGAATGGACAGAAAGAGCAAAATATTGAACAGACCTCTAGTTGATTAGTAAAATAAGGTAATATCAAATCAGGTTGAAGCTTGTTTAAGCCACTTGCTTTTATTTTATCCGGGAATCTGATTTCAATTATGTATTTTGCATATTTAAAAATATTGTCTATTTTTACTTCCGGGTTGTCCGTGATTTGTGTGCCGTTATTAGTATTAAGAGTGTTACTAGCTTTAAAGTTAGATTTGTAGATTTAAGGATTCGTAAGGGTACATGCTCTATAAGCGCTGTCGAACTGGGTAGGAATCCCAAGTAATTGAGTATTTTGGTTTTGGGTATCTTATGTTAAATGTTCCATTGAGAAACCTTTTTTTAACCGCTTCGTCTTTTATTTAATATTCAATATTGAAGAAAGTGCAGATTTGTGTGAGTTCATGGTAGAGTAGGATGACTCCGAAGACAATTGAATGTTTAGGAGCTCAAGAATAAGATTACGGTTTTGTTTCATATTTGTTGGCGCTTAGAAAAACAGAAATTTCCCTATTTATTGTAAGTATTTCCGTATTGTTTCAGGGCGCTCTCTGTCAATGAAGAAATAATCACTTTTATCGCTTCATTAGGTACGCTTTGTTATAGAAAGGCTCTCCTGACAAAGAGGAAGTTTCATCAATTTTTTATTTGATTTTTTTTTTATTATTGCTGATTTCGATAGCCCATGAAAAATAAGTGAACTCGTGTTTTTTCTTTTTTCCCTAAGCCGAAAAATGAGGCAGATACAACGCCTTGAGATGTGCTTATGACGTCATAATACACATGAATTGTTACGTCACACCATGCATAGCATATCTATATATGCAAAACTAAAAACTGGTATAGCTCTTGTAATTTTCATCTTTAGTGGAAATAAAAAAAATACGTATCGATTTATTTTTCACTGTTCTATAGTTTGCAATAAAAAATAATCAGTTTAATTTCTCAAGAGACTTCCCAATTTCCCTACAGCCAGGGAAATTTTCTTCCACAATGGTTGTTTCTCTCTGCAAGGAGATGTGAGTAAGTATTTTTCAGGGTAAAAGATAATAGACTGTTCTGCCAGTAGGTCTCTTTTCTCTTGTATAAACCCCAAAAATGAGCATTGTTGCGAGGGAATAACTACGCTTTTTTCGTAATTTATATAAAACCTAAATCTTGTAATGTTTGTGTAATTTTATTTATACTTTTAAGCAATTCTCTTTTGAATTACCTATAACTAGCTAATCGACTAAGTAGAATACAGTTTTTATACCCTTTAATTTTACATATCTTACAACTGGTTTCAGTTTTGTGAAAAGATATGGAGCTCTACATAAACCAAATGAAACACAATTAAATTGGTTTGGTACGTTGCAAAAAACGATTCTTGACAACTTTTTTGACTACTGTGCATAGGGATAAGAAAAAGTACATCTTTAAAATAAGTTTTCCCCAAGAATGCGTATTTTGAAATTAATTTTTTTGCCGTCCTATGTAGTCTTCTACTTTGCTAACCGGAGTGGTGTCCTATTGCATGGGATTTTATAATCCTGTACTCACTCTATTATTGAACTGTTTACCTTTAATTTCTGCCAATTTTGAACGTATAATTCTAGTTCAGACGGTTGGCTAATTAATATATTGAAAGGGAGGGCTAAGGCACTAATCTCACGGACTATAGTTGTTTCTGTAATTGATACAGTAGTTGTCTTGGCAGGATTTAGTACTCTCTTCGAGATTTAATTTTGATGGTCTGAGGACATTGCAGTTGGCAGCTGGTGGATACTTCTCTATCGTACTGTTTGTTTTTCTTTTTTTTTATCTTTTAGTCCTTTTAATAAGTAATTGTCCCATCTAAAAACTATCTGAGTATGTAGTTCTGGCCTCGCAGGTATGATTTCGTCGGCTTTTTTGCATCTTTTTTTTTTTCTATTAACAAATCTTACTTTGTTCAGGACCATCTGGTGC
>JAEQML010065137.1:0-21294 GCA_016904865.1 Pissodes strobi | reverse complement strand
CTTTTGCCGCCTGTGCCAAATAGGCTGGCAGTGTTTTTGCACGTAGCCGTAGTTACGACACTCTTTCCACAGTGGAAATACATATTTTCACTGTTTTTCTTGTCACGTTTTGGCGGACTTTCACTTCCAGCCATGTTGCCACAGCTTATTCAATTTGAAAAAGTTGAAAATAAAGATCATCATTTAATTTTTTTTTAAGTCCAACATAATACACTAACAACTAAGTAGGGAAATAATGGGGGTTCTGCATCCACCACCGCGGCTTAGGCTGCGCGCGACAGGTAATCGGCATGTTTTCGGCGATTTGAACTTCTTAAACAGCTTTTTTAACAGCCTAGACAAGTCGCCTTTCGAGAAAGTTGTTTAGGTTGCCTACAAAGCTGTTTAAGCAGTTCAAGTCACCGAAAACTTCCTGGATACATATAGCGCGCAGCCTCAGCCGCGGCGGTGGATGCAGAACCCCCATTCTTTCTCTACTCAACTATCTGTTTTTTAACTTTCAATTATTAGGAACTAAATCCATATAGAACTATTCACCTAACCAGTTCTATACATTTTACATTTTTTAGAAATCATGTGAGTAATTTAAGTGATTTTTAAAGAAAATATTTTTTTGTTCCAATATACAGCACTCTTCCCTATCCTAAATTTGTTCATTTCTTCCCACGTTTTTAAGTTGCATGATCATAATACTGAAATAATTCTAGATTTAACGAGCACGGAAACAAACTAATCCAAATTAAATATAACTTCTCTGCTTACATAAATACCGTAGATTTAATAGTTTTAATCTTAAGCTGCTTATTATGATAAATTTTACATATAATGTTTATAAAACTGGCTTTTATGCTCGTTTCTAAGATTATTTCATATAATAAACCTGGAAGTTGGCTGAGAATAAGTAAACGTATTAAAACAAAAAGCTTCTGTTAAATTAAATTGAGAATAGGTATCTAAACAGAACGCTGCCGCATAATAGGATAGGATATATAATTAGTATTTGAACTGATCTAAATTTCTGGATAAATGTTTATTATTTATGTGACAACAATGGGTCGACAGAGGAGCAAAATAAACCGCCTATATTATCTAGAGATTGTGGTAAATCTATACGTCTTCAATTTTCGAAGATCAATACAGACTTAAATTGACTACCGGAAGGCATATTGACAGTTAGCAAAGTGGAACTTAAATTGTTTGCTAGTTTACACAGGCCGGAAATAATCTTGAAGTGCGTGGGCCCGAATTTCATTAATTCGAGAGAACGTTCCGGTCACTGTTTGCAGGATTTAGAAAAAATTAAATTGAACGCGTGGATGCCAGCAGTTCGACATTACTTAGGGAGTTACACAAGAATTAATTAAAAATGTTTTTGCTTACCTAGTGCAGCCGTTTTGTGTGGGAGTAAATGCTTTATTTATATGGACTTATTTAGGGGAATTGAGAAATCATGCTTATTCACAGTTATAATTAATAATAAACAAAAAGCAGTATGCCTATTGCAGGATTCAGCAAACATTAAACGTTTGATTTCTACCGATTTCAAATGGCCAGAGTAACCCCATAATGGGACCAAGTTCAAATTTAAGCCTTTCAAATCTTGAAATTTTTTGTTCAGACACTAATATTGCAGTTGAGTAGAGGAGCAGTTCCCTTCATAAAAATGTATTTAAGTATAATTATCTTTTTGTATTTCAAGTCGGTTACTATTGTAGCATTACCTCCTATAACTAGGCCAACTAGCTAATATTAAAATTAGCAGTGACGTCGTGCTAAGTGGTCTATTAATCCAGTCAAAATACACATTTCAATTTACAATAATTCGCATAGAGCTGAATTTTGGTACAGGTCTTAAAAACACTATTATAAATACAATATCAAAAATCCCCACCGATACCACGTCTGCTAAAAAATTTATTCAAGGTCAAAGGTCAAAATTATCTTTGAATTTTTTTGTAATTCGGTTTTATTAGACAATATGCTAATAATTTAAAAATAGGTAACGCTAATGATTAAAATGGAACGAATTATTGTTGATTTCGGAAAAATTTTAGTCTGACTGATAATCTTCAAATCCTTCAACAGTACTGTCTTCATTGCCCTCTTCCACGCTCTTTTCGTCCTCTTCTTGCTGCATATCTGTAGATTGTTCCAAGAAGAAAGATGCATAAGTTGTCTCCTCATTCATATCATAAGAATCTTCATCTGATGCATTTGATTCAATATTAAAACAAGACTGGCCTTGACAATTTGTACATACCGGTGAACAAAATAATCCGACTTTTTTACAGGCACAGTTTGTGCTACAACCCTTTTTGCAATTGCAAAAATGGTGTTGAGTAAAGCTTAACACCTGATATGCTACAGAATGTTAGAAATAGATTTGAACAAAATCTGTATTATTGTATGGAAGCAAATGGGTCACATTTTCAGCACTGGTTGAAGTAAGATTTTAATTAGTCAATTAAACATTTCAAAGTACTAATGATTGTAGTTGTTTTTATTCCTAATAACTAAAACTTATTTGTATTTTTCACTAATACCAAAATTTTCGGGTTAATGTTCTTAAACCCGTTTTCGCATTAACTTAAAATAAAAAATACAACAAATTAGGTTCATTAGAAAGGTAATTTTGTGCCCTTTCAAATGACATATCACTCGACCCCACTTTCCATTTAAAATTGTAGGGTTGTTGCTCGCCCTCGGTAGAGGGTTGAATGCACAGGTTGTAAAATGTGTCTAAAATGTGTCCCCCTCAAAATCCACGTGTCCGAACATTTTCGCGCGTTAAATTACAAAAAAAAAGGAGAAAAGCTAGGTGCATACTTTTCGTTGGACCACTCTGTATGTATTGATAAGCAGAAGCAGATGTTGGATAGTTGTACTATTTTATTTTTCCGTGTGTTTTTAACAAAACTTGAATATCTGTACTTTTCTATGCAATCATTTTTTGGAGCCCCATATATAGCAAGAGGAAAGCGAATCCCGTTTGTGATGATGACTTGTGGAGAAGCGTCCATTTTTTTTAAATACTTCTGCCCAATCGATTATATCATTACGTTTTTCAAACAATTTTAATACTGTTGTTTTACCCTTTTTGAAAATAGCTGATGTACTATCGCAGCCAGTTATTGCATGTAAAAATAAGATATGATCTTGACATTTTGGATATGTAGATAAGCTTTTCGATGAATACATTTTTGTTCGTACATGAGCCTTCTCAGGTTTTAAAAAAATAAACAATCCTATCAATTGGAGTTCGTGCAGTCAGTAGTATTAATAAATCAACATCTCCACCAACAACGATAGTTGTATTTGTTGTATTGCATTGTTCTACTGCTGTTTCAATTATGAGGACTTCGGCGTCATTATCAGCTTGTTTCACTAAAATATTTGCAGGTGTAAATTTTTCACATAACATTGAAATGAAGCGAGACTTGCGAGTATTTGAAAGAAATTGTTTTGTTGGAACTGACATATATTCATCAAAAAGGACATCACAACATTAAGATATTTTTGTAGGCCGACGACGTTGTTCTGCAGCTTTAATATTTTTCTTATAATCACTGTAACCATCAAATACTATAGTCACTCTATAACCAAAATGACGATGTACGTACTGAACGTATTTATCACAAATAACTTTAAATGTCTATCCTCTATCCCAGACAACGTGGTGCAATAGATATCCTACATCGATAATATAGGTAGCATTTGTGTCGATAACTTCAATGTTTACTGACTGAAAGCAACTTTAGATGGCGGACTTTTTTGTTTTACGCATCCCAATTGCATCAAAGAGTTATAATGGGTAGGTGACTAATTCATATTCGAAGAATTTTTCAATTTCATCCACAAATGCATTAGTAATACTCATGCATTGGAATAAAAATACAGGATCTACAGGTACCTTTTCATCATGAACTTTTATGGTGCTACTCATGGTTAAAAGGGGAAAAACTTTGTCAGCACGTTTTAATTTAATATTATTGAAATCTTGTCCTGCAATTTTAGCCATAGAAGCCAATCCCACTTCACGAGCATAATGACAATTTATTTTATTATCACTGACGACTCCACTGGCAACGGAAATGATTTGTTTAACTTCAGGAAAAGGATCATGTGATAAGTACCACTCAAAATTTTTTTTTGACATCTTCAATATCTCTCTTCACTCGTGAATCACTTGCATCTACATGCTGATCTGTTGTATCCATTCTAACATTAGCGAGATCTTCCAATTCTTCACACACAGTGTTCATCGCATGCATGCCATAAACTCATTTGCTTCTGACACTCTCTTGCGTACTTCTTCCTCGAGTAATACCTCCATCTGTCTTCATTGATTTCATCATTGATTGCTCAATCACCATATCTCTAGAGGTTCTACTGTTTAATTTATCAGAACGAACATCTAACACTGAAAAACCCTTTTATAAACCTCTGGTAAACACTAGGACCAAGTAAGTTCTCTAATTGTAGCATATCTTGCAGATATAGGTGCGCAGATTTCGCATAATTAAAATGTCCTGAGGCGTCAAAATAAGGAAGCATTTGTTTAATGCTATTCAATTGAGGTTGCCAATCTCCCATATGTTCAGCCCTTATAATCTCCTTTGCAATCGACACTATACGAAAGTATTGAATCCATAGTTTTTCTGTAACCGATAAGCTGGGAATACCTGCATTTTATTTGTCTGTTATGTTATTTTCACGGAATATTATGTTAAGAAATCATTTACCTACTACAAACGCAAAATAAATAAAGATTTAGGAAGCTTAAGCACTCATCAATTATAGTAAAAATAATCATAATATTTTATTTATCATTGATATAATATTTAATTAAATTAGCCATTTAAATAAATTAAAATATAAAGAATTACACATATATTGACTATAAATTGAACATCCGATAATGTATATGGGCCGCGTAGGAGCCCATATTATTATTTTTAAATTTTTGAAATGCCATAGCACAATAATTGAAAAACATACTTTTGACCTTTGGCCTTGAATATTTTTTTTAGCACACTTGGGATCGGTGGGGATTTTTGAAATTGTACTTGTAATAGTGTACTTATGACCTGTGCCAATTTTTAGCTCTATACGAATTATTGCAAACTTACCACTTTTTTTTGTTTAGAAAAGCATTAAGAGGAGCCAAGAGGAGCCAAATACTTCCGTATTTAACGTTGATTGCTACGTTGGGCGACTGGAATGTCAATTCCCATCTTGACGTCATGTATCCGGTGCTGCCAGATTGGACGATTTATCACAGTTTGAGCTACTTCTGCAGCTTGCCACACATTATTTTTTAAAGAAACGTAAAATATTTGTCTTGGATTCCAAGACAATTAACACTATATTAGATACTTAATGTAAAAGTTTGCTTTAGTATATTATAGTATAGTTATATTAAATATAAATAAATATTTAAAATCCGAAAAGTAAATATATAAAAAACCGGAAAGTGAAGCAATAACGGAATCAAAACCTTTAAGAAAATAAACGTTGCTAACCAATAACCTAATTATTTTGTATAAATATTTAGTTCCATTTAAAAACATTATTTCAAATGTCATTCAACAAATGCTGTAAAAATTAAAGTCCAACTAAATATACGTTAAATAGTTTACATCCCAAATAATGTATGAAACTAACTCTACTAACCCAGACGAACCAAATCCTGATGGTCAGAACGAGGCAATTCTGCAAATTCGTAACAATATTTATTTTTTACCATTGCGCAACAACCAACGCAAACGATTTAATGTTTGGGCTGTCGTTGGCAGTTCGAGTGACGAGACGGTTCTTAAAAATCTGGCAACACTGACTCCTGTCAGTTGGCGTACTTTCGATCGACGTTCCACCGGTTTCTTAACTACTCTTCGATTTCGATTGATTTCTTTATAATATCAGTACTTTAGTGTGTTTAAATGTATGTGAATAATGCCGTCCAGATGTTGTGCACCAGGTTGTCGTGGAAACTACTCGAACGGACCTAAAGTTCATGTTTTTAGCTTTCCAAAAAGTGATGTGTTGCAAAAGAAATGCTTCAAGATAACCCGCGGGACAATTTAATGCCCAATAAAAACACTAAAGGGTGTGAGTTACATTTTTCTGCAGGTAATTGGATTAATTCGCAACAGGATCCAAACTCAGGTAAAATCATTCAAGTACCTTTAAAATACCCTCGATTGAACGAAAATGCCATACCAACTATTTTTCCAAACTACCCCAATTACTTTCCAAAAAATCTGTTTGTTCGTCAAAGTAAAGACGAAAAAAATAAGGAACTTGAGGAATTACAATTGTTGCAAGCAAGAGCACTATTGTTTTATGTTCAATTTTGTTTACTATAAGCCCTCATTCCTATAAATATTTGCGTAATCATGCTCCTATTATTTTACTTGATCCTAACACAGTAAAATCTATTTGTAACAGATTTTTGACAGATCCCCATATTGATGAAAGGCATTTTTTTTTAACCTATGCTCGTAACATTTTTCAATATTTGAGTGATAAAGATAAAAATGTTATATTACTTTTTGATTAAATTCATATTGACCCCTATTTGGATTATAAGGCAGGAAACACTGTAGGAACATCAGTAAATAACATACATCAATACTTTAGCATCATCTGCAGTTGTATTTATGATCACAAGTCCTTGCTCAAGCGTTAAAGAAGTAATAAAATTCATATATGTCCTGTAGCTAAACTTGACTGAGAAATCTTATATACTTTTATCAAGACCATAATAGAAAATTTGGAAGAAATTGGCTACATAGTATTTTGTACAGTTAGTGACAATAATGCAATAAATAGCAAGGCAATGAGTAGTTTTTCACCACGGAATGAACTCAATAGTTTTCCGCCATCCTATATTATTTATGTATGCAGAAAAAGGTAAGTACTTAGACTGCAATTTAATTTTTGATATAAAAAAAAAATGAGTAATACACATTATCAGTCATAATAGTGGTGCTTAAAGTAATATCAGCTTGTAGGAGGTCTTGTATTAGGCCAATTACGTTTCAAACTACATATAAAAAAGTTAAATTTACAAAAAACAAGTTTTTGTTATATTTTTTCGAGATTTTTGCATCTAAAATGTCTACTTAACTGTGAAATTTTAAAAGAAATTGCACATTTCAATATACGCCTGTAAATAAGTTAAGACCACTTTTGATAACGTCGCGCGTAAGCCGTCTGGCCTTGTTGTAGGAGGTATTGATTGTAGGCTCGTTCTATGTGCGTTAATATTATCACTATCTGTATTTCGTGAAGCCAGGCCTTGGTTGGCATGCAGGTTATGTAGCTCAGATTGGGATCGATCTACTAAGGTGAGAAGAGATTATAAAGAATACTGTTTAGTGAAAATAATAACAATTTCTATTGGTTAAAGACTTAATAAAATTACACCGTACTCGATTACTAGAATACGCATGTCTTTCCGGTTGTCTCTGTCAAAAGCTTTGGATGAATGCTTTTAATTATCCCTCCTCAGTGTTGTAAATCTTTTGGGAAGGAAACCAAACCGCATTTGTATTAAAGCAATCCTGCAGGGAGGCAAGTAATTACCTTATAACAATACTTTCAACAAATATTATTTTGCATATTTTGTCTTGTTTCATTTTTATTTTATGTCGTTTCTATTTTCCAATGTGAATACTGTTAGTTTTTAACAAAGCTCAAATTAATTAAGAGCAAGCCCCTTTATTTTATTTTTGATAAATCCAAAACGATATCTTGTAAGGGATGGGTCAACAAAATTATTCATTAGTGGTTTTCCTCAATTCCTTGAGGTGGTACCTCCACAAGCCATGTCCAGTGAGAAGGTTTACGACCAGTTTTATCCATTTTTTTTTTGTAGCTTGAGAAGCTTTTTGTATAGTTAGGCGAGTGAGAGATGAGTCTTTTGGCCTTTTTCTGTCCAGGTGCATTGGGCCAATGTGTCTCTTTTCGCCTTTTTCCTAATTTCTTAGGTCATTCATTACGTGCCCTCTAGTGATGCCACAAAATGGTTCAGGCCCGCAAAAGGCAGTCTGTGCACCATTCCCTGCGAGCTGGTCAGCGGATGCCTTCCACACTCTCGTGCCCTGGACCCACATTAGGGTGAGTCTGTTTCTGTTTGCCAGTTGATCTGCAGCAATCCGACAATGCCACACTAGCCGGGAGTTGATTCTGCTAGATGCTAGCGCTTTTAAGGCTGCTTTACTATCTGATAGGCTATAGATCTTTGCACCTCTCAGGCCTTTTTTGGCACATTCAGAGATGGCTATATTGATAGCATTTAGTTCTGCTTGAAAGATGGTGGGAGTGTTTCCTAAAGGTGCATAGATTCGACCCCTACGTCCGTAAACTCCGGATCCTAGTCCTTCTTTCATCTTTGATCCATCTGTGTACCAGACAAGTGATTCCCTCTCTAGTTGTTTTAGTCTTTCTCCTGTAGTATTGCGGTCTTCAATTACCATTTGAAAGTAGCGATCAAAATGGAGTTTTGTTTCCATTGTATCGGTTGGTTTGGTCATCGCCTCTATCTGGATGAGTTTCAAAATTTTAAGGTGACCAGTCAGATTTCCTGACTTCAGTTTTTGTGTCTGAGTGCCTTTATGCGCACTGGTCCAGGCCTCCTTTTCTATGCATATGTGCAGCGGAAGAAGGTCAAGTAGGGTTTCCAGAGCTGCTGTGGGGCACGTTTTCATAGCCCCTGTTATACCCAGACAGGCGAGCCTTTGTACTCCTGTTAGCTATCGCTGTGTTGTTATTTCCTTGTTCATTAACCTCCTCGACGTGACGGTTACACTTGGTAATTATATAACACTTTTAAAGTTTTTAAACCAAAAATTTAAAACATCGAGATTTTCTGATGATTTAATTTAAAAACAATTCATTTTCATTTTTGGACAATTTAGATATACCTACTTTTTGCTACAGAAAAACTAAAATAATGAGAACGAAAAATTGATTTTCTGTAAAAAGTGTCCAAGTGTTTCTGTTTATAGAGTCGCAGAAAAGAGGGATTAAATATCATATGCAAAAGCTTAAAGCTGGATATTATAGCACTTAACAGAAAAAGTTGATTTGGCTGAAAGAGCTAAGCATCAATAATTAAAGATTTTAATAATCCTACAAGCCTGGACTATTATTTTAGTGGAACACTTAAAAAATGCACTTAAAATATTAATGTAGATGGGAATTTTTCAATTAATAAAAGTTTATTTACTGAAATCTGCATGTAGAATCACTTGTGGCTCAACGATTGGTATTATACAAACAAATTTTGATTTGTGGTTGTGCTCAGAATGTTGAAGCAATGTCAGTTTATTTACATCGAATTCCAGTAAAAAATATAACTAGACTCTGGGGGACCCATAAAGGTGTGAAAAATTTCAGAAAAGACAATTAAGGAATAAATTAAATAGCTATAGAAATAAAAATAAAGAAAACTAACTTCATTTGTTCTTCAGGGTTTGAGGATATTAATTCAAAAATTGATAAGTAAAAATATATATCCCACGCAATGAGTAAATATTTTTTAAATCTCTGCATTTATTTTCTAGACCTTTAATGATACTTTACACGAATCTTGTACAAAAGACTTAATAAGTGAACTTATGTGTCGTTTTTGTAAAGTGTTCTAATGTGTTTTTGTGGCCATGACAATTTTACCTAAGAACACCTGGAAAGTCAGAAAATTGGATCCTTAATTTTTAGTGGGAACCCTGTTATAATGCTTACAGGTATAAATTGCAAGCTTTTGACAGGTCGATAATCGCAGCGTAATTTACAAGGTTGCATTATAGGATGAAACAACATACTCATTCTTATGTCTATATATTTATAGTAGAAAAGGATGAGAATGGTTCTACAGGGAGGCACAAACTTATTTCATGATGAGAGAGAGGCCTCCCGAATTCAACGAGAGCTCTTCCTCCTCCGAGATGACTCGCTCTCATTAACTCACTACTTTCAGCATATTATTTCCATTCTTGCCAACGATTCTTTAAGTCCCTTTAATTAAGCATGTTCCAGTATAGCTAGAGGGTTGAAGTTGTAGCCAGGGTAAAATGAGAAGCCTGGACGGAAAGTGGACCTGCACCTGTACCTTGCCGCCCCCCCTCCCCGTTCGGCTAGGAGGAGGGGGAGATGAAAAAAACTAGAATAATTAATTTCGGGAGAACGGGAAGAGCTACGGGGTCGAAATTTTTATGGTAGATGCGCCCCATGGGGCTACCTTTGATCATATGGGGGGACCGGGGCTCTAATTTGCATTTTAAGATCCTTTACACAAATAGTGCACTATGTAAAAATCGACCTCTCCTATTGGTCGATCCATCTCATATTCCAATATGTCTTCGTGATGCAATCGATTTCTGTCAAGAGCTCTCGTGGTGTAGAGTAGGAAAGGCCCAATTTTTATATAGTGCACTATTTGTGTAAAGGATCTTATAATGCCTCTAATTTAAGGGGGGATTTTAAGGAAAACTGTTTTTTTTGTCGATATCTCTCGGATGTCGGAGCCTTGGATCGAATATTTGACAAGCGATGACCACCTGCAAATTTCCGAAAAAAAAACGTAAAAAAATGTTCGGAAAGTTAATAAAAGTGTTAAAAAATAAGAAAAAAAGTTAGAGGAACGCGGTTTTCGGCGAAAAAGAGGCGAATGAGTCCAGCTACAAAGTCGGGGAGGCAAAAATGAGAAGAAAAAACATTGAAAAAAACATAAAAAAATGTTCGGAAAGTTAATAAAAGTATTATAAAGCGAAATAAGAAAAAAAAATAAAAAAAAAAACAAAAACGAAAGATTGTTCGGAAAGTTAATAAAAGTATTGTTGGGGAAACACCCCAACAAGTGTATTAACTTCCACCGTATAGTTTGGTGATAACACCCTGTGTGTCCGTAGTATGAATGAGCCATAATTAAACTTCGAATATCTTTATTTCACCCCAGGTAAACGGAAATTTGTTTATTTAAAATATCGTATTTCAGTTACTCCTTAGTCCGGACCTGTATTGTCGGTACAATAGATTCCATTATATGAAACAATCGCGAAAAGCAAATTGTCATTCTCTGTCAAGGAAGACGATTTTAAACGTTTAAATTTAATATATCTTTGTCTCTGTCAATGTTGTGTAAACAACAATATGTCAAATAAAGAAAGAACATTTCCTACCCTCTCAAAATGCATCCCGCGAATTTACCACTCTATTTCAGTTCGCCGCCTGCCGGTAGCCGGTAGGAATAATTCAATTTAGTGCAGTACAATCGTTCACTCGAAAAGCAGCTAGATAGTTGCAGCTCCGTTGAGGTCAAAATCTTTTGCGTCATTTTCTCATTAGTTTCCACAGATATTTAGAAAATATTTGCTGTAACTCTGTTCTCTTTGTCCAGGCTTGGACAAAGAACTCTTTTGGGCCTTTTAATGCATTTTCTCGAAGAGAGAAACGCCATAGCGTCTCGTCTCTCCTGTTGCTGTTGTAAAATATAGAAGAAGGTAAAATGGCGGATGGTAGTAGTCAAACCCATTCCGGTGCTCACTCAAGATTCGAATTAAATGTTCGAAGTCTTATATCCCTGGTAAAGTTAAATTGAGGGAATCGAAGAAGACGGAAAGTACAAGGTATTTTGTGTAATCGGAAAGGCAGTTAGTTGAAAACTAACAACTTAAACAATTAAATTCAGTAAAGAAAGAACTTTTCTAGTTCATTTTAGAGTTAAATAATCAAGAAGTTTAGTTAGACATTTAATCATAGTTAACCGTATGTACAGTATCTATTTAGTTTTATGCGTGAAAGGATGAATGCTTGAAAGTAGATAGAAATTGTATAGATTTATCATATTTAATGGAAATTAATTCTTGCATTATTAAAGTACGTAATACCCAAAATACATGTTTCAATTCACAACCTATGTATAGAACCCCCACCACCCTATTTTAATATAGTGCACTAATTAAAGTGGTTAATTATAAAGTTAATTACCACCCCCACCTTTGTGGTCATAAATGATTAAAGAAATAATTGTTTATACCGAGCAAGTATTATAAAACCAAATAAGAAAAAAAATAATAAAAAAAAGAAAAAATTGTTCGGAAAGTTAATAAGAGCATTAATTAAATTAAATTAATAGTAAAAAAAGTTAGAGAAACGCGGTTTTCGGCGAAAAAAAAGTTGAAAACTCAATTCCTTATATCTCTTTCAGAAGATTCACTTCAGTTGTGTGCTTATAAAGGTGAAGCACATAATTTTTTTAACAACACAAGTCATCAGACTCCATTTTTTATTAGCTTTATTAGTGATCTATACAGACAGCTTTCGTGACAACTTTTTGCGCAATAAGAACTCTAAATCTTGGAGAATTTATATATTTTAAAGAGGACATCCTATGATAAATACTATATTCGGGTAGGTACAGGGTTTTACCGTTAGAACACTCAGAGAGAGATTTATTTAGGAGATATTATAACACTTTAAATACAAACGTCGAAGGGGTTTTTCAAGAACTGCCAGGAATTTTTTATTAAAGCAAATAAATGAGAATCGCAACGTGTTTTTATTTAGATCGCCTTGTATATAATTTATTATTATTTAATTAGTCCGTTTTCGACTGATTACGAATATACTAGGTTTGATACCTTTATCTTTAAAAATAGACAAAATATACCCTACAACATGGGTATATGCAAAACATGCTAGGTAAATGATATAGATAATGCTTGTCCATCTAATGCACCAAGCATCAATTTTCCTAAAATGGTTCATAGATACGATAAGATGACGATTAGGTTAAAGACAGTTCCACCTGAGAAATAGCCGTGAATTAAAACTCAATTTACATTATTATTATATTTATAAATGACAAAGATATTTAAAGTCAAAGAAAATAAAAAAGACGGTACCTTCTCAAAACATCTCTCTGTCATAGCCGGATTCAAGATGAATGACAGTATCCTACTTTTCCTAATTCCCAGATCAAAAAGGAGTTTCTCAAATATGTGCAGTCACGCACAAATCACATAGTTCCACTATTCCCCACGAAGGAGTTTGTCCGATTCAAATCATGCATACTTGTATACTGAAACTAATTGATATATTAAAATAAGTTTTTCTACTTCTGTGTTTCGATAACAATAATCATAATATTAATATTTGACTTGAACTAACGAAACATTTCCCAAATATTAGATTTAAAAGAAAAATTAATGGGCAGCAAAATTGCGATGTTTATTTGTTTTATCCGATGACAAATTGAAATAGTTCAGGAAAAAATTCTTCCCTAGTGTTCATGGGTGGGTGAAGGAATAAATGAAACAAGATTTAGATAGGTTTGAAAGGCGTTTATATGTGTGCTGACAGTATATTATATAGGCAAATTGAGTGTGTAATTAAAGGTTCATATCAGCTTAAGGTAATTTGCAAACTTATTAACGATTAGGTTAAAGACAATTTCACCTGCAAAATAGCCGAAATTTTATTTAAAAGAAAATCTCCGGTAATTCCACGGGTGAATTAAAGCTGAATTTAATTATCCTTTGTCCATATTTATAAGTTAAAAATATATCTAAAGTCTAAAAAAAGATGGTACCTTCTCAAAACATCTCCAGGTCATAGCCGGAATCAAGATTAAAGACATTTTAGTTTTCTTAATTCCAAGGAGTTTCTCAAAAAGATGCATTCACGTACAAATCACGTACTTCCATATTGATACTAATTGAAATATTAAAATAACTTTTTCTACTGCTGTGTTTGTATAAGAATAATTGTAATATTAATATTTGTCTTAAAATAACCAGACACTTCTCAAATAAAAGGAAAAGTTCTTCTCTAGTGTTCATGCGCATACTCGATGGAGTAATAAATGAAACAAGATTGAGATTGTTCTGAAAGACGTTTATATGTGAATTGTGCTGACAATATAATATATAGGCAAATTGAGTCTGTAATTAAGGTAATTTCCAAACTTATTAACGATGTAGGTTGAACTAAAGGGGAAGTGGATTATGTCTGGAATTTTAAGCTTCCTGAATAATTTCTAGAGATCCTTTTAGTATCACGATGGGCATTTCAGAAAAATCAACTCCCTTAATGGGATTAGATTTTAATCAGGGCTTTCTACTGCCTCATAAACCTTCGAAAATTGGCCGTCTGTTTCCCTCAATCAATAGACAAAAAGAAAATATAGGGTTGTCTTTTTTAAATTAATAGTAAATATAATAGAAGGCATATGCAATATTGTAGGTCATCTACGAGTCCATTTTACGTGTTCAGGTGTCATACAACACAGTTTTATGTGACACTTCATCTTAGCAAATATGGAAGTAATCTATGATTCAAATCAACTAGAGAGGAATCGGTTGTATGCGAATAATAGACCTAGAGGACGTTCGTTGGTGATAAGCGAGACTGGTCTTAGTCTTGCAGTCTTGGTCTTAGTCTTGGTCTTGTAAAAAAGGCAAGACCAAGACCGAGATCGTGTTTTAGTTGGCAAGACCAATACTGTATCTGCAATAACAAGATCAATACCAATATCATGTTCTGCAAGACCAAGAATTTTGCAAGACACTCTTTCAAATTTCGCACTGTTGGTAAATGTTCGATTGTTAAATTTTTATGTTTTCCCGATGGTAAGAGTGGAACATATCAAATTTGAAGCAGTCTGAGATTATTTTATTGTTTTGCCTTGTTTATTTTGTTTTTAATTTCACGCCTTGTTTAAGACCAAGACCAAGATGGCATATTAGTTTACAGGACCAAAACCAAATCTATGTGCCAGAACAACACCAGGACCATGCAACTCTTGGTCTTGGTCTTGGTCTTGCTTTGCTCATCACCAACGTTGTCGATTTCTCTATTTCACAGCTTAATAGAAGATAATTGTGATTTTTCTATTTAGACTTCTTACTGTCAAATTAATATTTACTGGTGTGCCCATTTATATTTTTAATTGCTACTGATTTTTGTTTTCAGAGGGATAACGTTGTGAAATGTTTTCGAGAAGGCAAAATTTGGGTGTTGATCTGTACAGAGCTGATGGCTCGAGGTATTGATTTCAAGGGAGTGAACCTAGTAATTAACTATGATTTTCCGCCATCTTCCATTTCTTATGTACATAGGATAGGGCGCGCGGGACGCGCTGGTAGAACAGGAAAAGCGATTACCTTCTTCACTAAGGAAGATACACCTCTTCTACGAAGGTAAGTGTAATATAAGTGATATTGTAGGGTCTTCGCAACATAACTTGGTACAGATGTTGATGAGTTTCCCTTGCACCACAATCGCTAAATCATCTGCTAACCTAAACCATAGACCCTTTCTGGAGTAGGGCCACATCAATATATAGTACTACTCCTCCCTAGGGGCGTCTTTTAGGTATTTCTGCTTTAAGGGAAGTTTTACCAGCGGAGAAAAAGAAAGATTACCCTGTTCTCTAGGTGGCTCGCACCAAGTAGCGTATGGCGGTTAGTACCCGTCTTCTCTCTTTATGGAGCATGATTAGCTGTTTTTGTATCTAGAAATGTTGCTCCTGCTATCTTTTTGTCCTCTACTGACTTTGAGAGTGCCCTGAATCGATCAACCAATGCCAGATCTGTTGGTCAGCCTGTCTGATACGCATATATGGACGCTCACTTAGGGAGAAAGTCTTAACTGAATTTTCCACATAGACTACTTTTTTGTTTATTGCATCCTTCTATACCGCTGCCTTATGCATGCACCTATCGTTGCTTGAGGAAATTCCTGACAACATTTTAACATTTTCATCGGGAATGTGGTTGCCTTACACTTCTACCCATATATTTAATTTCGTGAAAACGGGATTAGGTTTCTCATGCAAGTGCTAAAGTGTTGCTGAAGGGAGGCTAATGTAGGGTGTGGCAAACATTAATTGAGTTCCTAAGACCGTGGTCCTGTCTTTACTTAGCAGATATATTATCTCGCTGAATATTATGGCTTTACGTTTAATATAACTGGTTTGCTTTTTGGAATCTCGCATGTATCACAGTAATTCTGAGATATGTAAAAATGTGAATTTATCTTAAATTGAATTGAAATCACGAATACGCATTTGTCCTAAAATCCGATTGCATTGTCAAAGTTCAGCTTTTCGGAGGGTCCTTCCGTTTATCTCTAATCGGTATTTGTTGCTTAGCTTTGTTGTGGATACTGTTTGGGGTCTATTCTTGACAACTAATAGGTTTATACGCATCGTTCCGTATTATTACAAGGGCCGGTCCGAAATCCCGAGATAAGCTTGTATCTTCTGGATCTTGTTTATCCAGGGATGGATAAGGTTTTGATATACGACGTCCCATCGAGCCTAAGTTTTCTTTCAGTATAGAATGCCCCAATAAGCAATTTTTTGTTCTCAAAGAGTTGTCCCATTAAATGTTGTAAAGTCCGAGTCGGTCGGGGTTTTTCGAGCATCACCTTTTTAGAGTGATAAGTTTTTTTTGCTTTAGCGAACGTACAAGTGATTAAGGGATATTCTGCAGCATTGCTGTAACAGAGGCGTTCATACCCTCTTAGAAATATAAATAGGGAGAGAGAGAAGTGCCAAAAATATTCTGAAAGCTGCAACAAAATATTTCGTTCGGTGTAACGTTGTAAATGATACTAATTACAGTAGTGCGATTTTCTCCTTTTACTGGTGATTTGTGTGATCGATACTCTCGCTACCTTACTTCTCGCGACCTTACTTCCGGTGTTCCCACCTGCTCGATAGGTACATCCGTTTGGAATGCGACTTGACAGTTGCAGTATATATTCTTTTTTGAGAATCTAACTACTGCCTGATTGTGTCGTTGCTTTATTTGGAAAATTAAGTTGAATGTATATTTTCTAAAATTATCGGGCATATCGTCTATAAACGTTGTGTGATGAACTAGTGTGGTGACCTTTTTTTAAAGGGTCCTATTGTCGGTTGACAATAGAATTTCTTCCGTGAGATAGCATTTCCTCCGTTTGATGCTGACTTAGCTAACTCCGTCGTCAGTTCGCCGTACAGCCGCCTTTTTGTCGGAGTGACACAATCACATGGTGCAGACGTGCTTCTCAGGAGACGCCAGTGTCTACAACTCTACCAGATATAAGTAAGATATATTTATTTCAGGGCCCTAATTCTTGATATAGTCGTAATATATAATTTTAATTAAACGACTGTAGATCGTTTGCCTTAATTACCGTGTATAGCTTATCGTTATATTATATATCAGTTTAGTTAATGCATTAATAATTAAACGACTAAAGGTCGTTTGCCTTACTTACCGCATATAGCTTATCGTTATATATCATTTTAATTAATGAATTTATCCTTAATTCTGGTTTCATTTATTGATCTGGCAATCTTGCTTATCCAACTTACCTTTAAAAAAATCTGTAAGTTATCTAATTTTATGCATTATATATATATTTCTACATCTTATCATAGTTGCTACGGAGATACTTAATTTGATCTTTATTATATCTGATATTATCTCAGTTAAAAAATTCATTTGGCTTTTGTCCAAATAGCTGATTGAGTTATTTTTTACTGTACTTGGCTGTAAAGCTCATGGCAGTAATTTATTTCACATAACTAAAATTTACGAATTTAATTTGGCGCTTTGATATCGGAATCGACTTGAGCTCAATTCGTTTACCCATAGATATTTAACGGCTGTATATGTACATATTTACCTCACAGGATATTTTATTGATTTGGTATTATTGAGTGACTGTTTATTAATCTACTGATATTGCTTCCACTGGATTGGATTAATTGTCCTGCAAAGGGGTTGTGTAAGTTTTCATATTTAAATAAAAGTTATTTAGATTCTTGATGTTGATTTTGGTAAATTGCAGCAAAAGTAGTAACTGCCTCGTGTATCCATAGTTTTTGAATGTTCTTATACAGGGTATTTTTCTAGATTTTATTATCCTATTTTCAAGGTTCGTAATCATTGATAAATTTCTAGTAAAAACAAATTAATGTCGCCCGCACCCAACAGCCAAAACCTATACCCACGCTTTTTTTTAAATTGAATCCTCTGAGTAAACCTGGCCTAATGAGCAACTAACAAGTATAGTTACATATTTGACACCCAACACTTAAGGCTGATTACAGCGTTTAATTTATGAGACAACTTGACATGCAGCAATGGCAACTTTTAATCAGACACATTTTGTTCGGGTTCTTTTAACGAAAATCGATTAACGCCTGTTCTTTTACAAAGTAAATACCATTAAAAACACTGCACAGGAAGTATGTCATGGCATATATCGCGGGAAAGTAAAAATACACCTATACACACGAGAAATAGAAAAGTTTGTTAAATGGTGGAAAATAAGTCACGTACGGGTCGTTTCCTTTTCATGCTCTCGGGGAAAATATCTGTGTTCTAATGGGAAATATATTGAAAGGAAACATCTGTTCCTTCGGAAGTGAATTTATGTTTCTTATTTATTTCAGTTTGCAGTGAATTCTTTTCCCATTTACTTGAATAAAAACATCGCAAACTGCATCGTTGTTTATTTATTTAGAGAGTTATTGCAAGATGTTGCGACGCGACGGTGGTATCTAATATTTATAAATATTAGAGACTTTTTATCTTTTGGGAAATTATATTTATTATAACGAACGAAAAATACTGTTTATTTATAGGTGGATTGAATATTATTATAAGTAGGCGCTATAATAAACGCGGGTTAATTTGGGTTTCCGGTTCCCAGTCGCCCAGTCCCCAGGTTTTTCTATCCTCCCAGTTATCGGGATGTAAATTTCGCTCTGACATGCCTTTTTGAGTCATGTTTCTTACGGTCTTCCTCTCCTCCTTTCCTGTGGTATTTATTTTGGTATCATCTTAGTTGTATCTAGGATTGCACGTCATTTTTCAGTTAACCATTCACTCGGGATCGCAAAAACATGAACTTTAGTTCCGTTAGCGTGGCTGTATGCACTTGTATGGAATGGTTACTTATTCTGTTTATAGCACTTAAATACAAACAAACAAACAATAAAGATAAGTATATTAGTTATATTTTATTTGTGCTCCAGCGCGAAAACATCAGGAACATTGGGGGCCAACGTTTAAAGGGAGGGGGAATGTGTGAACTACTAAAATGCATAAACTCTTAATATGTCTAGTTTATGATATGATTTTTGCGAGGATTCAGAAACAATAACACTAACTATAAGTATACGAAGTTTATATTCACTACTTCATCACTTTTTAGAAAATCACTACATAATAAACATATATCTTAAATTTAAGATATATTTTTCGGCTTCGGACGGGTAAGCAATAATATAATGTAATATTTATAGATCTGTGGACGGATATAAATAATTTATTGTTCTTCAGGTCCCCGGATCTTAAATGTTTTAGGGGGGTATTTTTTGTAATACCTGTAAAGCATATTACCATTGACGTTCCTAGGACAATGGTTTATGTTATGTTGGTCGTTTGGGTTAGCCAAAGTATATAAATATAATTCTTTACATCTGGCAACATGCTAATAAGGTGCCGCCTTCCGACTCTATCTCTTGGTCCTATGACCAACTTTCTCTGAGGGAATTTTAAACTCTAGCACGTGGGCCTTATATAGGGAGTATTGGTCTATACCATTCCAGTTGTTTTATCTGACTCTCGTTTATTATTTTTATGTTAATTTACATGGTTTCTTTTATTCGATAGTTTGCTATTTTCGATTTCCCCACCGATCTTCGCCAAAAGTCCATCCCAAGTATGGAACGCTATGGCTCGGCAAGATATACCCTTCAACCCGTCGACCACAATAATTATTGATCTTTTGTGTATGCCCTTCTATGTTACACGAAATTTCCTATCTCTTTTAAGAACCTCAGAATATTTCGACGGTTGAGCTTTTGTAGATCTCCCGGTGCCACAATGGGAATTTTCGAGATGCCTCAACCTTTGGCGAATTAGTATCTGACATTCGCAGAGTAGGTACTCTGACGCTTCAGTCATACTTTGCCAGAATCTGCATTGTTCGTCAGTGGTTTTCCCCATTTTCTTGAGGTGGAACCTCCAAGGGCCATGTCCAGTGAGAAGGTCTACGACCAATTTTATCTCATTTTTCGTAGCTTGAGAAGCTTTTTTGAGTAGTTAAGCGAGTGAGAGATGAGCCTTTTGGCCTGTCTCTGCCCAGTTGCATTGGGCTAATGCGTCTCTTGCCTCCTTTTTTCCCAATTTCTGAGTTCATTCATTATGTGCCATCTAGTGATGTCACAGAGTGGTTCAGGCCCACAAAGGGCAGTCTGTGCACCATTCCGTGCGAGCTGGTGAGCGGCTTCGTTGCCTTCCAGACCCTCGTGCCCTGGTACGCACATTAGGGTGAGTCTGTTTCTGCTTGCCAGCTGATCTGCAGCCATCCGACAATCCCACACTAGCCGGGAGTTGATTCTGCTAGATGCTAGCGCTTTTAAGGATGCTTCACTATCCGATAGGATATAGACATTTGCACCTCTTAGGCCTTTTTTGGCATATTCAGAGATGGCTATATTGATAGCATTTAGTCTGCTTGAAGTATGGTGGGAGTGTTTCCTAAAGGCGCAGAGATTCGACACCTAGGTCCGCAAACTCCGGATCTCACTCCTTCTCCATCCCAAGTAACTTTTTTCCTCTAATGTTATTTCTTCTATATCAGCTTCTGCTAGACCGGTATTGTCGATAGGTATATTTATTCTATATCATTATTATCATATTGTCATCTAAATGTAAGTTTTCTGCCTCCTGACCTACGCTAGGATTAGTCGTATTTACCTCGTCTCGTTATTAATTCTACATCATTCTTATCCTGGGCAACTCCCTCTTGACCATCAGAAAAAGGACGATGAATAGAGTTCTTTCATCATTTAAGTGTGTTCCTATTTCATTACATGATCTCCATTTTCTTAGTACTTCATTTATGAATATTCATTTAAAACCTATTCGGCAGTTTCTTCCTCCTCAAGGCACTAGGTGCACTCGGAGGTCTCCGTAATGGCCTGTCGGTAAACCGACCACAGTTCGTAGATCTTTTGTGTTGAAAGATAGAAACTGCCTTGTCAGGCTCTCGTTGAGGTCTTCCAGGTAGGCCTTAGAGTGCCACATTTGTGGAATGCTTTCTATGGGTGAGGCGTTGTTTATATCAGTGCTTCTCCTTCCCTAGCTCTGTTCGTTTCCCGTTACACTATAATATCCAGGGGCCCGAACAAGCATTGCTCTATTCCCTCTATTTATAATTTCTTGACACTTCCACATTAGACTTGAGTTGGTTGCTGCTTTATTGTCGGAGCATATGTTTATG
>JAEQML010065136.1:0-21295 GCA_016904865.1 Pissodes strobi | reverse complement strand
TGTAAAAGATTATATTGATACGCCGATCGCCATTTTTTACAAATGCGAGAGAAAAAAAAAGGGATTCGTATACTTATTTCTTATTTAGATTCAGTATTAACCTTAAGCTATCTGAAAACTAGGTTCGCCTTTTGCAACACATTTGCCTTTTTTTTTGTCGCGGTTTCAACCATATTTCTTTAGAGACCAAGCGAAAGTTAATAACAACATAATAAAAGAAACTTGAGTTGAAAATTTAAAAGCGAAATAACGTTTTTTTTGTCGAACTTGTTTTTAATTTAACAAAAATAAACAAAAGTAAGTATATTTATGCTTTTTTTCTGGGGATATTGGCATCAAGACAAAATATACTTACATTCTCTATCAGGTAGATATATATATGATATGTGATTTTTTTTTAACCTGATACGTAATATTTCTCAATAACACGTTCCATTTAACTTAATCCAACGGCGCCCACGGGTTGTCCATATAATTCATAATAATGAAGGTAGCAAATAGTGATATTCATTCATCTTTACCAATGAGTTAATAGAAGCCTCGAATGTGCGCTAAAATTTTGTTCTTTAGGAATTGCACTTCCATATAGAGTTTTTTATGTAAACTTGAAACTCCTTGCACCACTCCCACAATAATCAGGACAAGGTGTACTAAGACTGTAATTTTTATATCAAAACAATCAATAGGAATTTCTGTTTTTTTATTTCAGGGACCAATAATGGCCTTTCCCCGCGAAGGCACAACTCTATTGCGGCTGGCTTAGCGGGAGTAGTGCCTACCAATCATTTCGACTTCGACGCTAAAGAAAATTTGCTCGCCTTAAGAAACCTTTTGATAAAGGTAAGTGTTGTCACCTTCCAAATATAACTTTATTTATGCACTTCTAGTTGATTTGCAAACTGTGAATGTTATACTGTGCACTTAGATTCGTAAGATACCAAAGAGGTCGAAATGCAGTGAGCTTCGTGCGCTCGTTCGACACTAAAGCAATTATTTTGCCATAGAAGCTCAGAACTCGACAATCTCATTTAATTTATTTTAATTTTTATTTTAATTTTAGTGAGTCATTAATTAGAATTCGCTAGAAGTTACAGTTTTTTTGCGTCGTCAGAAACTATTACCAGATAAAACAAGCGATGATCGCGATGCTAAGTGAAAATAATGTGTTTGGTTTTCTAAATGGATCACCGAGTATATTTTGAAAAAAAAATGTTTAATACAAAAGCGAAGCTTTTGATCTTTGGGTTTCAATAATTTGGAGATCCATTTCACTTATAGCGTTTTAGTCTAATACTACTTATTCATACAACAGTTATTCTCTTTCACTACTCGTTAATATTTCTTCATTCTTCTGTTTTTGTTTTTGTTTTCTAATTCCTCTGTCAGCTGTAGATAAAATTTTATATTATACTAGCCTTCTGACTCTTAGCATTTTCAGGCCGAGATAATTCTAATTCAGTTGAAATCAATGTAGTAATTGTGGAATTAGCTCATCAGTGTCTTTATCACTATTTGTTAGCTCTAAAAACATTAGCATTAAACCGCAGTAGCCATTTTGCACAACAAAAATGCACATAATGGATGGAATGGTGAATGCGTCATTTTATTACAAACCTCCAGAAGCATATTCTTTTCTATTAAAATAATTCATTTGCTTTCATTCATATTATTTAGTTAAATGCTAGGTATAAAAATTTTAAGTTTTAAAATAGCACATTCCTTACAATAACTAAAAAACCAAGAGATAACTACAAACATTTATTTCCAAAAATATACCTGCATACATCTTTGCGCAATGGTTAGACTTATGTAAAGTTACATAAATCTAGTAGCGTTTACGGTATATTTCTGCAGACAAAACTTGCATTTGTATAATTTATTTACTGGCAATTTAGCGATACTTTCGGACATAATAAAATACTTTTTTCCCCTCCCTGTATTGTAAACAACCCATTTTGACACTGTTTTGAAGGACGGAAGTGAGAATTACCAAAAAGGTATCGATTGCCCTTGAGGACGGGTTGTAAGTCAACTTACCACCCTTGGGTGGTAATAATTTATGCCATCCTGTATTCATTAAGTTGAAACTACAAACATAGGAGATACCTTTAATTTTTTATTTCATCAACAACGTCAACCTAACAATGATTTATAAAAATAGACTAATATTAAGTGAAATGAATATTAATAGTACAATTATTACAATAATTATGAATATTATTTACAAAATTTGGACAAATGTTTTCTCGTTTTTTCTCAATTTGCATGGAATGTTCTGACTCCATAAATTCTCCATCTCTAGCCAAGTTTTCTGTTACTCTTGAAGTACTACAGAAGACTTCTGACTTCGTTATATTGTACAACATTTTATTTGCAACTTCCTTTTTATTGTTGACGCTCTCGGCTACACAACTTTCCGCAATAGTTGCAGATTTCCATCCCCCATGTCGCTTGAGAGCTAAGACATCAACTCCAGTATTTGCTAATAAAGTGGCCGACGTTCTTCTAAGAGAGTGTCCAGTATACTGCTTAAAATTCTCAAAATTCATGAATTTAGCAATTTTACTTGGAATTGAAGAAATCATGTTTTTCCCGACAGGCTGATTTAAGCACTTTCCATTTTGATATCGCATAAAGAAGCGAGGATTAAAATTCGTCATGTGAGATCTTATATCAATATAATTTTGAACTATTTTGAAATAACAAACCTTCTCATCGTCACTTTTAGTCACTGTAAATTTACGTGCCATTCCATTTTTGGAATCAGGAATAGTAACAATTATAACTTCATGCTTTAATTCAGCATTGTCCATTTTCATTATACAGAGTTAATTAGAACGGCACGCTCCAGCGATTCCCATTATCATTACAACCTTCATCATTAAATAAATATCATCGGGGGCTTCAAACAGGAACTTATTCACATTTTCCCTGTCAAACACATTGGATTTTTTAGGTTTTGACCCGTCATTTCTTGCTCGAAGTTTAGGATACTTGGAAATATCTATGTTTTCCTCTATGAAAAGGGTCGACTTCAACATGGAATATTCACACCATAAGCTTGATGGAGACTTTAATACAGCAGATTTTTGGTGAAAGTACGCCAAATGCACGGTTTCTGAAACTACAGTAGCAGTCTTTGTTTGGCACAATTTCTTGAAGTATTGATACGTTGCTTCATACCACTTCCTCGATTTTTCTGGCAGCAGCGACAGACAAGCGATATTTGCTGATTCTTCTATATCCACTTGGCTATTATACAAATCAATATATTTCAATTTTTCACAATTTTTTATAATAAACTGTCAGCTGGACGTTATTGATAAAATAAGAATGTTAATGACGCTATAGAAACCGCCTCAGAGCTGTCTTCATAATTTCATGCGAAAAGTATCGAATTAAATAATTAATAAAAATCCAAGAATAAATTCTGCAGGGAGGAGAAAAAATCTTATATACTCCACGGAATGTAAGTACATTTAATAGTCTCGACCTAACACAAAATCGTCCTCGACTAGTAAATGTCACTTACATCCCTTATAGTGTAAATAACTATCTCACTTGCAGACTACTTTTACATTTCGTCTTATTAGTAAGAAAATACCGTACGCAAACTAAAACTATATTGAATTCTAACAAGTAAGTCAGTAACACAAAACAGCCAATCGTGAAACAAAAGAGCCATAATTAGTTTATTCGGTTTGTCCCATAAATCTGACGTTATTAATGACCATTTAATATTCTACGTTGAAATGAATTGGCAAACAGCAACAACAAATGCTACATCTGATATAAATCGACATATTAGGCCTCATCAAATCAAATATTATGTTTCATAAACATCTTTTTGTGGATCACACGCTAGTTTTGCTCCCATCGTAGCAGAGTACTCCTTGAACGGTAAGATGACCGCTCAAGATAAGAATCATATCATTAGGTGACAGCTTTATAGGTCCTCTTGAAGACGACGTTGCTTCTTGCACTCAAATCCAAGGTCTTTGAATGTGAATGACCTTCTAAAATCATCTTGTCAACGAGGTCAAACCTCAAAACTTTCGACGCGACACAACGACGGGCCCGTTGTCACTGATCCAACGTTTAATATGTCCATATACTACCAGAACGTCAGGGGGCTAAGAACGAATACCGATGAACTCCTGCGAAGCGTTTCTGCTTGTAACTATAATGCTTTGGCTTTTATTGAAACCTAGTTAAATCAGTGTATCGCGTCGTCTGAATGTTTTCCAACTTCTTATATCGAGACCGAATGTACGAAAGCCTGGACTGCCAGCGCGGTGGCGGGGTTCTAATTGCAGTTTCCATCCATCTTTCACCTCTTCTTTCACCTCTCATCTCAACTACCATTGACCCTGCCTATGACGACATTTGAATTAAAATAAAAATCCAAATCACTCACCTAATTATGGCCTGCGCTTACTTTTCTCCTAACTCTTCAGTAGACGCTTATCAAATTTTGTGATTCCTGTGAGTCCATAAGAAGGAGCAAATTTGCTGAATGCAAGTTTCTTATCTTCAGCGATTTTAACATTCCTGAGGTCGACTGGGTCGTGGAAGACATGATGGTACCTCAACATCTCTCCCCTGGTGCTTCAGAATCTCTCGTTGATACCATTTTGCTTGGAAATGGAGCAGATTAACAACTCCTAATAGTTCTAACCGTTATCTCGACTTAATATTCTCTGACGACTTCAATGGTGGTCGGATTACCAGTTTCGCATGTGCCTCTTCTCCTTGTAGATGCTTACCATCCACCACTCGAAACTTACATACGACTTCAGCATGTTCACAATCTTAAAAGTGAAACTGCTTTAGAAGTATACAACTTTGCAAAGGCCAACTTTCTCGAACTTGATCATTTTTATTCTCGGGTGGAATGGCATTCTTTTGAGAATCCCAGAGACACAGATACCCTTGTCAGATCTTTTTACGAAACACTCTTCGAGGGAATCAATCAGTTTGTTCCAAAGAAACTTATTAAGGACTATAAATACCCTAAATGGTTTGATCATCCTCTAAAGAAATTAATCGCACAAAAGAATAGATTATATAAAAGATACAGGCATAGTGGACTTGATTCGGATTATCTTGCAAATTCGGATTAGACGAAGTTTCGAACGGATATGTGCTATATAATATATGTCACAAGAACAGAACACTTGATACTTGAAAATATTATGAATTTTTGGTCATTTGTGAAAAGCCTTAACAAGTCAAACTCGTCTCTTCCTGGTGCAATGAAGTGTAATGATCAAAGCTTTAAAACACCATCAGATATTGCCGAAGCTTTTGCAGCACATTTTCGATCATGTTATTGTAACCACGCAGGAACAAAAATACGTGACGTGGATGACATTGAGTATGCAACTAACTTAATCTACCATAATTTTACACCTGACGAGATAGCCAATCGACTTAGAGCATTGGATCCTTTCAAGAGTGCCCCCCAATGCTTTTGAAGTAATGCCCTTTACTCGATGTTCCTCTATGTAAATTATTTCAAGCAGTGTTTAATACTGGAAGTTTCCCAAGATTCTGGAAGCAGTCAAATCCCGTTACTGTGTTTAAGTCTGGAGACAGATTGGAAATTAATAACTACAGGGAAATTTCAATCGTATCCTCTTTCCCCAAGCTATTTGAGTCAATCTTGGCAGATGAAATGTTCAGCTCATATAGAAACTATATAATTTTTGAACTACATGGCTTCTACGAAAAACGCTCTACCGCTACCAATTTGGCTGTATTTCATGATTTTATAACGACATCAGTCGAGAGTGGGCAGTCGATGTAATTTATACGGATCTGTCAAAAGGCCCTTCGATAGCGTGTGTCACGACTTGTTGAAGAAGCTTCACAAAATGGGAATATCGGGCACCTATCGCTTCCTACCTTACTGATCGTCGCCAGCGCTTCACCGTACATGGTTCTTCGTCTGAAGAGTTGGCGGTGCCGTCGGGTATTCCTCAGGTATGTTGGAGTTTGGAACCTTCGGCAAAATGCACTAAAAGCAGTTTTATCCACAATACCGAAACATAATTATTGCACTCGACGCGCGTTTCGCTAACCATGTTAGCATCATCAGAAGATGATTAAAAGTAATCATCTTCTGATGATGTTAACATGGTTATCGAAACGCGCGTCGAGTGCACTAATTCTGCTTCGGTATTGTGGATAAAACTCCGTTTTAGTAGTATTCCTCAGCGATCACACATTGGTTCAATTCTCTTCTTGCTCTTCATCAACGATGTGTCACAGTGCTTTCGGAACTCCCGCTGTTTGGTGTACACTGACGACTTAAAATTCTTTGCTGTTAATATTGACAATGATGGGCTTCAGAGGGACTTGAACTGTCTGGTCTCATCGTCTCATGGTGTAGTGTCAATCTGTTGGGGCTAAACATCGATAAATGTAAGACCTTACGCTTTTACACCTGTCGCATTCCAAATAACACCATCTACTACAGCATTGACAATGTGAACCTGCAGGTGATATCTTCCATGAATGATTTGGAAGTCATATTTCAGAGTGTCCTTTCATTTAACCGCCACGTTGACAGTGTTGTCCTCAAGGCATATAGAATGCTTGGATTTATCAAGAGAAACACAAGGCAAATCGTGGACACGAAGGCAATATCGTGCTTATATAATTGCTTAGTGAGAAGTGTACTTTGCATACTGCTCAACTATATGGTCGCCAATATATGCCTGTAACATAAACCGCCTGGAAAGGGTTCAAAGAAAATTCATAAAATATCTTCTTTTTAAACATCGCTTTCCCTTCAGCGATATACCTTACCAAACTGGACTTCTACTGTGTGGCCTGAAAAGTCTTGAACAACGCCGTAAGGAAAGTCTGTTACTTTTCTTGTTGCTTGTTACTTTACTTGTTACTTTGTTGACTGTAACACGCTTGTTGAGGCTGTTACATTTCATGCTCCAGCAAGACGTACAAGGCAGATGCAGCTTTTTTTGAACTTACTCATCGGACGAACTATGGATCTGCAGCGTTTGTCGACAGACTACTCAGAAACTATAATAAAATCACCCCTAACTGCGATATATTTAGTTCCGCATTACTTACTTTTAAAATATGTCGTTCTCATTAATATGTTGTTCTACGTCCCCTGTAATATGTATTATGTTAATATATTTTATGCCTTTGTTTTTTTTTTGTATTTTATAGTCTTTAGCTACCATTTAGAATGTATAATTCTGTAGAGTACTTGTTAAATAAATAAATAAATAGATATGTGTCGGACTTTTAACGAAAAAAAAGGTGGTGTAAAAAATTATCTAAAGTTAGTATACAGGGCCGCCCAACGAAAGCAGTCCATCAAGGTTCGCGGCTCCTTAGGTGAACATCTTAAAACTGAGTCCCATATAGTCTTGCTTTCATAGGGTTATATTTTTCTATTATTTTCGTTGCTGTAACTGCAGCCCCTAAATTAACCTAATTAATTATTTCAATTGGGATTAAAATCTGTATAAAACGACGTTAAATGGGAGCTACGGGTTGCGGAGAATGATATTTCAAACATTTAAGAGGCCCTCTGATAAACATGCTCACAAAAAGATTTGTGTGCCACAAATGTTTCAAAAGTAACATATCAGTCGACAGTTCTACTATCACTATCACCTTCGGTAAAGTGATTGATCGGGACATTTTTTACTACGAACATCGAAAATATGTCACTTAGCCTAAATTCTTACAAAATGTACGGAACCGCATCCTTAATAAATGTCAATAAACTATCTCAGCTATTTTTCGTCGAGAACACTTTGGACAGCTGCTATGCTATTGTATGGAGGCGAATGGCGGATATTTTCAACATTTAATAAACTAACACGTAAGTGCCAACACATAAATGTAATTATTTTAACATTTAATTGCTTGTCACAAAATTAGGGTAGGTAGAAGCCACTTCCACTCGGTTGCCGTTGGAGCGACGAAAATAATAAAAACAGATGTCCTCTAAAAACATAACATTTTCGAATCATAATCAATGGAATCAAAAATTTAAATCTAAAATTGTCTGTTTTCTTTTTTATTAGCAGATATGAAAATAATAATCAGGATTAGGGCCCTTATTCAATTTTTTTGCTTATTCGTAAGGCACATTTGCAAGAAAATTTTACACCAGTATTTTTAATCAATAAAATGTGTGTATTTTCTAGCATTCTCATGGCAATCTAATTGCGGTAAAGCGGGACTGTATGGATCAATCGCAGACAACCAATATTTTCTTTCTTTCTAAATTTAAAACATTAGCGTATAGAATTATTTATTTTTTCTTAAAAGATATAATAAGCGTTTCTGGACTTCTTCTGTTCAATGTGAATAGGCTGGATGGCTGGACTAGCAGTCAGTATTTTATATAATTTCTGAGTAAGCTGTTCACCAGCTTAATTTCTTGGCAATTTTGACAGTGCCAGTTGCCCTTGCGTAACTTTAACATAAAGCATCAGAGGGATCAAATGCTGTTGGAACCTTTTTTCGGTGCTATGATGTTTCCTATCTTGGAGGTTTCCGATGAACTTCCGAACAATTCTCGCGGTCGAAATAATGGCAGCTTTCTGAACGGGCTTGGGCAGGTTTCTAGTCAGCCCTAACTTCTCGATATTTCTTTGAAGGCTTTTCGGCACAACTCGAGTTGGATAAATTATTATTCGCATTGTTTGGAGGCGATACAACTACCACTGCCTCTTCACTCTCGGTGCTTGGAAATCTTCTCAGCGTTCTTTTCGAGCAGACTTTGAGTGATTTGATTTTGGTGATGACGCTTCCATAAAGGTTGCAACCTTGGATGTTTCGTTTACGACCGTCTGGTCAGTTAAGATTGCACGATCTCAGTATAGTCGGACGTCACGGGTTTCTAGAACTATTTGACGTTTATATTTGTAATAAGGATCCTGGGTGAGGAGTCCCAGAATGCTGGCTAGCTTTTGATGAATGATTTTGGCAATATTATCATGCCTATCCTTATATTCCGTTCAGAGAAAAGCTCACCATCATGTAGTATGGACTACTTTGTTCTGCATCCATATCTGCACTTATCGTTCTCTATTTGGGGATTTTTGACAATGTATTTTAGTTAGTTTCTTGATCTTAAATTCCTAATGAAAAGCCTTCCGTTTCTGGGAAATATCTTCCTGACGCAAGCCAATGGTTCGACGCACATATGTTGATATGTTCCTGCATAGCCTCATTAGGATACCTCCCATGAAGCTGCTTTTCTCGTCATTTCTGCAACTTTTCTTCTCTCATCAAGTGCAGAGGCTCAGGACATTTGCACCGGCATAGAAGTAGGGGAGTCCACCTATCAGTAGCACTTATAATTATATGCAGTTCCGACTTTTGAACTATCGTTAAAAAGTAATTTCGCAAATTAGTGATCTGATGATCCCGCAATTTGGCAAGGTCCGCTTACTCCGTCCTGTCGAGGAAGAGTTGTTCTTTCTACGATGCTTTTAGGGAGGTGGCTTTGCGCCTTTGTTAGCAAAGTTCTTAATTTGCGTTGTAACTCTTGGATATCGGTTTTACTCCAGGACCCAATGCCAAAAGCACCCAATCGAAGAACCGAGCCGTGTTGATTGCTCTAGAAAGATTGTTGCTGTTCAGTTGCGTTTTTAAGAGCTGTTTAACCCTCCTCTCGAATTCGGATGTCTTCCTTTTTCATCACCTGATGATTAATCTTCCGTGATTGCTGGATTTGCAGATATCTATAAGTTTCGCCCTCCCGCATCGATTCAATTGTCTCTCCACTCCACGCTTTATGTTGATGGTGCGACACTTATCAATTCCAAACTGCATTTGAATTCCTTTTGTGGAATCTTCCATATCTGATCCAGCTGTTTCTTTGTGGCTCCCATTAACTTTAGATCATCCAGATATTATTATTATTATTATTAGCCGACCCTGTAAACAACTGAACAATCAACAAAATTATTTTTCTTGAAATTTTATATTTCCTATGAAAGCCTTTCTACGTTATACTCTTAAAGTAAAAATCAATTTTGCCATTTTAATTTATAGTATTATATCAATAAAAGGTTTTTCAGACAAATTGTTGCATATTACTTTAGATTTGTTCCTCGAAACGTCAAGCATTTTCCAGTTCTTTTAGGGTTTTCAGCTTTGTTAGGGTCACTAAACTAGCACTTGTGCTGCTGTCAGAGCTGAAGCGGCCTTATTTTTTAAAAAGCATACAACTGAAGTAGAGTAATAGGCAACGATTTGTTTGATAAATATGAATCCTCCACAACAATGTAGAACGTATCTACAATAAAATGTTCACTTTGATTTTGTCAGATAACTCCTTTCATAACATATTTATTTCAAATGAAATTGAGTTTGCAAGGTATGACGAATGTAACCCACTGCCGAATCTACCCCACTTTCCCCTACTTGAAAAATGAAACAAAAAATAATATATGATATTGTAGTTGAATAACCCGTTAAATTAAAGTACATAATTGTTATAAAACATTTACGAGTTTCAAGTAAGTAACTGAACATAGAAGCGTTTTTGTGGAATGCATTTATTATTTAAGTAGTTTGTGTTAAATGTCGATTTTATACAAGAATGTTCGCGCATTTCAATGTTTACATGGTTTTCCTTATAATTTGCCACTCTTTTAGAAACAGTTGTACAGATATAAAACAAATATATACAGGGTTTTTCAAATTTCACTACAAAGATTTTAAGTCACGGACTTGCTCAGCTGAGTGACGAATCTGCCAGGATCCCTGAGCGCCAAAAAGACTTCGCTAGCCTCCTGGATCTATTCTTTACAATTAATCCTGACCTTTACACCGTAACTGTCCAACCTCCGTTGTGCTCATCAGACCACAATCTTGTCTCCGCAACCTGTGAACTTGCTATCAAAGCACATGAGCCATAGGTACCCCGAAAGGTTTGAAACTATAAATGTGCAAAGTGACATGATCTTCGCGAGTTTTATCTATCTTTTCCTTGGAAAGATGTCTGCTTTTGGAATCAAAACACCCCTGAATCTGCTGATGAAATAACTCAAGTTATCCTAGCTGGTATGGAAGCTTTCATCCCTTCTTCTATGAAACCTATCTCGAACAGTAAACCCTTGTTTAAAAAATTGCGCAAGAGCGGTTAATGCTAAAAATGGCGCTGAGATCCGACAGCCGAAAATCGAAATATATTCATCACGAGTAAAAATCAGTGTAAGCGGATCATTGACGAGACCAAGGAGGAATATAACGAGCAGATCAAGAACAGGCTTCTCAACTGTCCTAACGGCTCAAGATCCTTTGGGTCAGTTGCCAAGGTTGACAATCAGGGTTTCTCAAAGACTTCAAACCCACCACCGACCAAAGAAGATGGCTCAATAGTGGAAACGGCCAAAGAAAAAGCGAACTTTCTTGCCGAAATGTTTGCATCAAATTCGACCTTAGATCCTCAATGAAAGACTACAGCAACTATCCCGAGAATTGAATTCTTCATTGCCAGGTCTGGTATTTCGTCAACGCGAAGTGAAACGAATACTCAAAAGCCTAAACACTAACAAGGCCACAGGACTGGATGGCGTTCCCGCAATAGTGCTTAAGAAATGTGCTGCTGAACTAACAGATTCACTATAGTTCGCACAGCCGTTGTTGACCCTCGAAACGCATGTAATTGCATGCGTTTCGAGGGTCAACAACGGCTGGGCGAACTTTATGCAGGCTTTTCTCCCTAGCATACCGAACTGCATACTTTCCTTCTAGGAAATGGGCTCAGGTGCAACCAATCCCGAAGAAAGATAAAAAAAAGATTCCAAATAACTACCGTCCAATTTTGTCTTGCCAGATTTGTCTTGTATTTCCGTCTGTCAGTCATGAGGTCTAATATTTCCTGCGTCATCCATTCCTGTTTTTTGTTGGTTGCCGTGAATGCAATGTCTTTTGCCTGAATATTTGTTATTTTAGTTTTTAAATCATTCCATGTCTTTTCAGCATCCTCCCCCCGTACGGATACCTCTACCATTTCTAGTTCTTTTTCGATCTTAGAAATTATCTCTTTCTTTTTCTCGGGGTTATTCAATCGCGCGATGTCTTATTTTTTTTGACTCTCAGGAATCTCTAAGTCTAAAGTCCAACACGCTATTCCCCTCAGCACCACGGCCAATTTGGCAAATGGCATTAAAATCTCCAATTATCATCGTTATATCTCCCTTCTTTGTGAGCCACATTACTTCTTCTATTTTATTATAGAATTCTTCGATTTCCTGATCTGGTTTGTCATTTGATGTGGCATATATTTGAATTATATTTAAATCGCTGCAAGTTGTTTGCAATTTTAATAGAACTACTCTATCGCTCAAAGGGATGAAGTCTATGACCGACTGTGCTACTTTATCCGAAGCGAGTATGGCTGTTCCGTATCGATGCTTTGGGTCAGTGCCTCCTGAATAATAAATGTATCCATTACTTGTTTGTTGCCTTCCAGAACCAGGCCATCTAACCTCACTTAGACCTAGTATATCGATATTCATTCTGTTCATCTCAGCCTCAATGTTTGCCAGTTTCCCTGGCATAAACAAGCTACTTACGTTCCAGGTGGCGATACGTACTATATTGTCATATATCTTGATTTCCTCTGTGTTTCCTTGATTCTTAATAGTAGGCAACGGGGGTATTCATCGCACCCTCTCCCCACTTAGGGGGTGCCTCGGACTGAGGGCCATTTTATCGTTTTTGTCTGCCATTAAGATTTTTGGAAAGTAATTTACAGTGAGGGTTCCGTTCCTTTTCTGTACCGCAGTGGAAAAACCGTTTTTGCTGATTCAGCAGCGCTTTTCGGTGTTCGGTACTATACCGTTTCAAAGTCATTCTTCTCGCGCTATAACCCAATTTTGGTGAAAGTGCAGCCGCCCATTCTGGGACAGACGCTGCGTGGGAATCTTCTTAGCTTCACCGTAATCTCTTCGAGGCCTTGCCGGCATGGGTGGCCCTACCGGTAACTATGTTACCGCCTGGATATAAGGTACTCATGGCTAAAAGATTTAAGGAGATGGTTCGACCGCTCGTCTGCAGAACTCTTTCGTGCTGCAGTTTCCAGAGCTACAATTGCCATTTGGATCGCCAACCTTCGGCAGGAGAGGGCGTGATAAGCAGAATTGCCTTAGTTCCCATCATGTCCAAAGTCATGGAGAAACTGACCGACGAACAACTCTTAAAATATCTCAAATCATCAGGCATCATAAACGCTCGTCAGTAGGGCTTCCGCAAGCACAGATCAACTTGTTAAGCAGATTGACATCATACGGACTTCCACCAGCACTGCTTCTACGGCTTTTCAATTTCTTAAAGGATCGAAGCATGCGAGTTAGTATTGATGGACATCTCCCGGAGGAATTTAAAATCAATGCCGGAGTTCCTTAAGAGTGTATATTATCTCTCACACTGTTCCTGCTTTGTATCAACGATCTCTTGGACAGGACAAACAATTCTACGCGGACTCGAATGACCGCTGCTCGTTCCAGCCCGACCGAGAAAATCAGAGGGAGGAAAACAATGTCCAGTTTAACGCAGAAAAGACTCAAGCAGCTGTCTCCTCGAAAAAGCAAACACCGCAGGACCTGATATCAATGACAGGACAAACACTGACTCTGGCCTCATCCATAAGCTTGTTGAGCATCAACGTAGAAAACAACATAATCACGTCACCAAAATCGCCAAGGCAGCAGCACAAACGCTAGAAGCACTATATAGAGCAAAAAAGTTGTATACAGCTTTTACTGTTCTATAAGGCCCAGATTAGACCAGCTCTGGAATATTGTTCTCATGTGTGGAGCTCGGCACCCAAACACTTGCTCAAGATATTAGATTCCATATAGAGAAGTCCGTCTTGTGGATGGCTCAATGTCGACTAAGACCTTGATTGCCTCGAAGTGGCGGATCTATCTCTTTACTATCGATACTATTACGGGAGGTGTTCGAAAGAGCTGACACTTACGATTTGTGCCAAACAGAAACACCCGTCAGACACAAGCTGCTCATCAACATACGATTCAGTTGCAAACACCTAGAACGTCGTTGTTGCGGGACTCCTTGGTCTGGAGGACTGCCTCACTGTGGAATGGACTTCCGAGTAACGTCTTTCCCGAAAATTACAACCTACAGCGCTTCAAGGCCAACATCTTCTCCGCACACGCACCGCTCCGTTGAGTGGTATAGGATTTTCCTTTTGTGTGTGTGCCGAACATAAAAAAATAATAAGGGCGTATTTTTTTATCTCAAAATACTTCCATTTTACTATAAATATTTGTCCTAAAATCTGTCCCCTCCGAGCTACATGCAGTTACGCGAAAAATTCGATTACTTTGAACTGTGAACAGTTATTTACCAAATTTCCTAAAAATATGCAAGCCCTTGTTAAAGTTCCTATAAGCCCTCTCTATTCATTGTTTATCTCGAAATGGTGTAAACCTAATTTTGAGGGAGCCTACATTCTAAACTAAATTGAACATTAAAAAAGTAACAATTTAAATACTCGCCTTTTGCTCACTACTGATTTTCTCGAATACGGTTAGGTGTGTCAATAAAATGGAAAAAAACGGAAGTTTCAGATTTTTGCATGCCTTTTTAGTCGGTGTTTTTTTATTCTCAAATTTTTCATCATAAACATAAAAGTTCGGCTATTAAGTGTCGACACCCTCAATCCCCCCTCCCCCCAAAATTACATTTAGGCCATTTTTGAGACGAAAAATTAATAAGAGTGCCTAAAGGAGCAGGGACTTCTGAAAATAATCAAAAGTCGGGCCCTTCTTCAGTGTTTTATGTTTTATTCTTGTAAGCTTTAATTTTAAATACGTTTTGTTTGTCATAACGATCACTTATAACGGCCTACTTAAAAGAACTTCTTTTAAACATCCACTGACTGAGAATCTATTAAGAGATAGTGTGAAACCAAAAACTATTTTCCAATTCAAAGATTGCTATATTCTTGAACAGGTTTTATTGTGTAAACTGGTTATTACCTATGTTGATATGACAATTTAAACAAATTTTTAAATATTTTATTAAATTTATCAAGGAAACATCAATTTTTAGGCAATACATTGAAAACTGATCAGGAAAAAACAAATAATATAGTTTCATATCAGTTTCTAGAATTGGTTGGTTTTAAATCGGCTTTTAAGTAATAGTATATTATGCAATGATAGATAGTGTGTGTGAGTGTCCTAATAGCCTTTAAATGTGAGTTGCATGTACTATTATTTCTACGACCAAGCATAATAATGAAAAAGAGGTGCTTTAAATTTCAAAATTGATAAATTTTAAAGATATTGATATTGACCAATTATAACTTAAATTTTGCAAGCAGAGAATTGGGTGTTAGTTAAAACCAAACTATAATAGAATTTAATAATAAAACACTTTTCTAATAAAATGTTTATTTCTACATTGATATAGGTACTTCTGAACTTACAAAATTAAACAAAAATAATTATTGTTCTACTTGTTTGATATAAGTCCTAAATAAAATTGTATTAATTTAAATAGGGTTTCTAATTAATTAGTTATATATTTTTTTACAGTGTAACTAAAATACAATTTTATGATGATAACAGAACAGTTTTTATACTTATATAACGTGCAAAGATAGTGTTGTTACTGCTCTCAAATCAGCTTTAACATAATTAATTATATAACCTATAATTAATATAAAACTACTGCTATAAAACTAGCATGTATTGTTTGTATAAGTGTTGTTGTCTAGACGAAGTGGAATATAAAATATAAGAAATAAAGAGAATAGAAAAAGATATTATAATTAGATATTTTACATGGCAGTTTGATGTAAACAGGTGGGACTATAATATTATTAAAATACACGTTCTTTGTAAATAAAAAAAGTTAAAATTATTCATATACTTACATGTATAAACTTTCATTAGGTGTAGTAAATTGCAATTTCGATTTCTTCAAAACAAATAATTGTTTAAGACATAATTTAAACTAGTTTAATAATAAAAGTTAAATATTTCTAATTACCAGTATTACCATTTAACTTGAGAAGCCCAAATATGAACTGTCGAAACAAATTTACTGCAAATTGAGAGTGTATTAAAATACATTTTTTGACATACAGTAATTTTTTTTTCTTTATTTGGAAGAGTGTAAATTCTACTAAAATTACGTTTTGTTAGTCGCCCTGGAATTGATCTGTTTTTTATTGGGAATTCTTTCACTGTGTTCATGACAAATTGTTTTCTTTCTTGCCAATTCATAGTGCACCAGAACTTTTCATGTAAGTCATGCCTTTCTTCTTCTGTAAATTTGACACTGCATTGATGTCGACAAGAAGATGGACATGGTGGGCCCATTTTTTTGCTGGTTCTTGATTTTTTAATTCTCCTTACTTCAGATTTAGCTGAATGCAGAACATCTTCTTTAATTTGACTTTCTAAAAGATCTGCACAATTTATGAAATCTCTTTCATCAGTCCCAGTTTCTCTAGAATATTTGGTAAAATGCTTCTTTTGAAAATTTCTGTTGGTATCCGTGCAATTTTGTGAATTCTGTTTTGTGGTTGAATTACTACAATGTTGTTCTTCATCTTCTATAATGCTTCCATCGTGGTTTACATTTTTAATAGTGCTGGAAATAAAATCTTCTGATATTGTGAGTGTATTCAAATACATTTCCTTACAAACAATAACAGTGTCGTAATGAAAAGGAAGCATAAAATATTTAATTTCATGCGTTTTCTCTTTGGTAATTTTATTTCTATTTATTTGAACTTGGATAGTAGACAGGATGAAGTGTTTTTTATCAACTTGAGCAGGGAGGTTCCAAAATTCTCTGTGAATTTGTTGACGTATATCTTCTGTTAATTTCAATCTGCATTGCAAAATGCAGGAACAAGGCGGTTTCAGTGGCGTGAATTCCAATTTTATTCGTTTGATTAATGTCAGTGGTTGAGGAGGTTGCGGATCTTTGGTAATATCTTTGGGACTTTCCAATTTGATAGGTGAAATTGTTATGTTATGGTTTAGTTGTCCTGTATTAAATGCTTGTTGTATTTCTGGATAGTCTGTATTAGATTTCCTCTTTACTACCCTAAGTGGTTCATTTTTAGGCAATAGAAGGTCTACGGATTTTTCACTCAAGGATAAAGTGTTCAGATACATTTCCTGTAAGAAAAAAAAAGGGATCTTTATAATACAAACTGTTGATAATGAGATGAAAATTATAAAACCCAATATTTTTCATTAAAAGGAAATTATAGATAACTAGATTAGGTATAGCATTTAATTTAAGCACTGCTTTTTATTTTGTGCAAATAATAGTATTATTTAGATATATCATACAAAGTTTTTGGAAAATTACATAAAATTATAAAACAATAGTATTATTTATTTATTTACTGCATTTTTATTAGTCTGGATAATATTTCAATATGACGCTTTTAAAAACTAATTCTCAGGCATCAGTAAAAATTCAATGTTTAGTTTGGATTAGTTTGTTAATTAAGATAGGTCAAAATTTAGGATTTATGTAGAGGAAGTGTAAGTGAAATAAGCATTTTTAAAATAGCAGAAATAGAGCATACAAATAGTAGCAAAAAAACCTAATAAGGTTTTCCCACGTGAAGTACAAAACCTATACGAATTAATTTAAGATATGTAAAATAATTAAGGCACTTTTAATTTTACCTCCAATTTTATGTGTAATTGAAACATTTTTTGAGTTAGTTCAAAGTTCACTTTGACTTACAATTTGGTAGGCTCAAATTTAGTATTAACTATTATTAAGAAGAACACAGTTGTCTGCGAAATTATTAATGTAAATATTCCCCATCCCCAATTGTTATCAAAAATGTAAAAAAGGACACCAAGCCTTAAAACACTATTGTAGCACTAAAATTATCTGGTTTTTTGCAATAACGCAAATTCTTGTTTTTACTCCTTTCTCTAAGATCTTCAATAAAATTTGCATCTTTTAAATCAATTAAAATTTAACATGCTTGCTGTGATGGCAACTTGTGTTTGTATTTTTTTTTCTGGAAGAATGAGTAGAAATCATTTTTCATAAAGTTAGGGAGGATTTTGAAAATTGACTTTATTTGTTTATTAGAACAAAATGGAAATCATTTTGATCACTTAATAACATAGTCAAACACATGCTAACAACAATGCTGAAAAGCATTTTTGATAAGTAGGGCAGTGCCATTTAAGATTGTAAAGGGGACGAAGGTAGTGCTTCAGGGGGTGAGGGTGGTCTGCAAAATACCTCATTGTTCTTCCCCGCGTGTTTGTAGAAATTATATCTTCTTTAGTGTAGAATGTGTAGTCATTTAAGTTTTCAAATTCTCACCTGTATATTAGAGTGCTTTATATGTGGGTGCTTTAATCCGTTAACACAACGAAAACGATCGATTACACTAAAAAAAATACACCAAAATTTCTCTTGCATCGTGTTACAAGAACAGCTGCCCCAACAAGTACAAAATAGAATGAGGAGTTTTAGTATAATAAACCTATATACCTGTTCCCAGTTTGCAAACCTCTAAAGGTCCTATGCCCTTCATATATTCAACTTAAACCCCGTGATTGATTTGGAGATTTGACTGGTCACCTGCGCATCTTCGAAGAAATAAAACTGGAAAATGCTAGCAAACCAAATGACTCATGTTGGACAATGGGACATCTAGTGTCCCATTCGCAGTGGTTATTGATGACTGCCAATCATGGGACATTAAAAAACTACCTCAGACCAATAACGCAACACTGTGGTACACAGATGATTCAAAACTAGCGAAAGGAGTAGGATTGGGCATTTCAGGTCCAAACTGTAAGCTTTCCAAATCGCAAGGCAACTTATATAGCGATCTTCCAAGGAGAAGTGCTTGCCATAAATATATGAGCAGAAGAATGCCTCACACAAGTACTACACATAAAGCACATCTAAAGTGGTTAATTGCAGTTCAAAGTTAAATTTTAAACAGATGTAAGTGAAGATCTTTGTTTATTAATTAGACAACTTAAGGTCTTTAACTACATCCATTGTTCCAACTTGTAATTTTGTACTTCTCATCTACTGAACTTCTATTCAATTATTTATGTATCTATCTATGAATGGCTAAGCATTTTACATTAAGAATAAAGATAAGTACTGAACATCTCAAAGATTTATTGCAGACAAGCATTCTTTAAAGTATTGAACTTTACAAAAAAAATATTTATCACTCATGTTCATGATACATTGAAATATCAACTAAATCTAGTTATGGATTCGCTATAACCATATGCAGTCAAATTAAATGGGGTTAGATTGGGTTAGACAATGGTATGGAAATTGTGCCTCACAAAAATTCAATTGAAATAGGCAGAACTCGAATTTTTAAAATTTTGGTGTCCAAATGTCCTAAGATTAATCTGGGCTTTTGTTGTTGATTGGATGCGTATCCACTCCCATATGCAATAATTTTTTCATTGTGTTTGTTATACCAGGATAAATTTTAAAAGTACCTACAAGACCGAACATAAAACAGTACCAATGGATCTTATCTTACAAGGCAACGATAAAGTTTTTTTGAATGCCGTTAGGGAAAGTAACAGACAAGCACTTTTATGTTGGTAGTTATTCAAAATATGCTGAATGCTATATGTAGTCAAGGTAGCATATAAGTCCACATTTCCAAGAATCTTGGAAACTTCAAGAGTGAGAGAACTTGTCGATGACATTACACTGCACTTTCTAATTTTCAAATACATTCTGTTAGTCTGACAATTGAAAAAAATCATCAACACAGTTTGCAAAGCTGAATCAGCTCTTATTGGCTGGACTGAACCTGGTAATTTTAGACAGTCAGCAAATGCCAAAATCCGCAATTGGGAATTGTAGCTCTATATCAAGTAAGAAAATATCCATGTTTATCGATATTTGGTAGATTAAAATCCAAATCTTAAACATGACAATACTTCTGTATTATTTATTATATTTTTAATGATATTATTAATTATTATTTCTTTTTTTTAAATATGTTGGTTTTGCATTTTCCGAAGCTACCTACATTGTTATGTATATTATTGACAGTAGCAGTTTTTATATAATGTATATGCACCACCTTTTATCAAGAATGAAATGTCACCTAGTTTCTATCAGTCAAGCACAAAATATCTGTAAAGGTAGCAGTGCCGGGCGGCTGAATCGAGTCCCTAACAATCTACAATACCATCTACTTTCTATAAGTCATAGAATTAGGGTGCTTAGTATATTATAATATTTGAGGCACAACTTCTTAGTATACAATAAAACTACTGAAGATTTATACTATATACATATTATGAAAAATTGTATTTGTATGTGTACCTGGCAAACTGTAATGTGGCCTCCGTCTTTCATGGGTAGTACAAAAGTTCGAATGGAGGTATATCTGTCTTTTTCTATTGTATTTATTATAAATAGCTTTCTCTCTTCCCATGATTTTAGCTTTAACCAAAAGTGATCATAAATTTTTAGTCTTGTTTCTTGAGGTATTTTTGCACCGCATTGCTCGGGACAAGAACATGGTGGTTTTATGTCTTCCTTATTTTTTAGGTCTAGAAGTTGACCTTCAATGGGAAGCTCTTCTTTTATAAAAGAAAGTTGTTCACCATCTTTATTACAGTGTATTGGTGAACTTGTCTTGATTGAAGTTTTAGGTGGCTTATTTGCATCAAAGCTTTTGGGAATGGTGCTAGGATTATTGACAAGTTTAATTTTAGATTCATCTAAAACATTATCAGGATGTTTCTGTAAAGTTGTTTCGATAAATTTTGCACTTATGGCCAAGGTATTAAAAAACATAGTTTTGCAAACTAGAGTCAAGCCATCTTCAATTTCTAAATAATATTTGCGAAGGAACTTTTTACGTGTTTTATTTTTTGGATGAGGTACACGCAATACTTGTACTAAACGTCTAATATGAGTCCTTCTATCTTCCCAGCTTTTTAGTTTTCCCCAAAAAGTAAGGTAATTATCCTGGCGAAACCTTTCAGCAATGCGAAGATCACATTCCATTTTACAGTCAATACATGGTTGTCCAATGACCCTCTGTTTAATAGTGTTTTGATATGAATATTCCCCATTTAGTCTGTCAGGTTTCTTTGCTTTACTAACTTGTATGACACCCCTACGAGTTCTGATGTATGAATATTCTTCATCTTCAGATTCTTCACTGTCTATTTTATCACTGAACTTTTCATTACTTTCCGAGTCCATGTTCAGTTTCGGGAAAAAGGGTTTTTGGTACTACAATATTAAATGTTTAATA
>JAEQML010065135.1:0-21296 GCA_016904865.1 Pissodes strobi | reverse complement strand
AATCTTAGAATCTTAGTATGATTTGATTTAGTAGTCTGATAATCTAGACGGTATACAAATCTTCTTATTAGCTTATGGACGACACCATAAACTCAACTCAATTAATAATTATCTTTAGGGTGTCTATGAAAGCATTTAAGATTTAAATAAATAGTTTAATTGGAATCCTGATATTTAGTTTGGTAAGTTAGTATCAACAGTGCCTTTTATTAAAACCTTTTATTTGCAAATTTCACGATATTCATATGTAGGGTATGTTTCTAAATTTTACGGCCCTGAAATCGTGTTACATATTCCCTTTTCAAAAAATAAATTTTTGTTCTTGAGAAACTAATATTGAATTTTAGCAAAGATCATTTCCTTAGGGTATGTTAATGATGGTGTCACGAAGCCTACTCTATCTTGAGCCTCTCCCTCTAAATTCAGATCTGCTCATGCATAAAATCCAAACCTATTCCGCTCAATTTAAAACGCTCGATCGAGTTTGTCCAAATCATTGAAATTCGTGGATTTCTAATGAAAGTTTTTCTCTTTTATTTTCAATAAAGCCGCGGAAATTTTAAAGCGTTCGTTAATTTATTCTCCTTTATACCTTGGATTTCTTGGAAAAATATCCAGCAAATTCCTTTAATAGTTTGTTCCGCTCCCGCTCACAACTGAAAGCAATTTATTCTGATTAGAGTAAAATAGGGTTATCAAAGTAGAAAATATTACTTTTTTTTGATCGCCGTTACTTAAAGTATCATTTTCTAACTCTTTTGGAGAAACAAAAATGTGCCTTTATATAGCATGTCAAATAAAATTTAAAATTTTATTTTACAGATTAAAATGGACGTCAAATTCTCAATTTCTAATAACGGCCTTAATAATATCTATTAAGAATATTGTAACGAAAAATTGTGTTCCCCTTAGCAATAATACCCAGAGTCCAATTTTTTTTTTAAAGTAACTCTTTGCTAGTAAAAATCTCATTAATTTTACATTAAAACCTTTCTTATTATTACTATTCAATACCATAAAAAGTTCTACGTTACTATAATTCAATGAATTAAGTATTTCACCCCAAAATCCTTTATCATTTGTAAGTGCTTGTTGTTATTTTATTTTAAGCTTACTTAGATACTTTGTAATCTTGCATTTTAATTAATTTTATTTCATTTATTATTGTTTTTTATTATTTTTTTTTATTTTTTTTTATTTTTCTTTTTGAACTTCTGGTGTCATATTTTCTGCCACAGGTGGTTAGATGAGTAGCTATGCTAGATCTCGGCACCTATGGTTAAATTCTTTGTTGTATATTTTTTGAAATTATTAAATAAAGACTATTTATTATTATTATTTAGAACCCACCTTTACATTGACATCACTTTTGAATACGTCGAAAAAAACATCATCAAAAGTACTTACCAATGGTTAAACTGCACCTCTCTCATTTTTTTGACAGTTCCAAATACTTTCCGAACAACTCTACGAAAGTTCCATAATTTTCGGGCACTCTAACATAAACAGCATTTTCAAACTCTAAAATTTTGACACCTAATGATCAATCATAACATTACGTTTCTACAGTAACAAAAACCCCAGTATATATTATCCACTTTTATGTTAAAGAAATACATTCAAAATTATTAATATTATCATTCTTTAAATGATATTATTGATTTTTTCGCAAAACTCTCTACAAATACAAACATACAAATACAAATATTTATTTGGTGCTCAAATACAATAGTACTTACACAAGTCGAGGGCAATGTCAGATAAAGTTGCAATGGGTTACACAGTAAACATATACAACATTGATATACAAGACATTACAAAATCTGCAATCTGGAATCTGGAAATGGTGAGAGGGTGGCCTTGAAAGGCCGCGGCACTTAGACCCCATTGGCCCCCCTGTGCATCCTCCCTAGGTCAACTAATCCCTCTGGGCCATCGTCCTGCCTAGTGTTGTAAAAAAGGCGACGATGTTGCCCGAGAAGGTTGTTCTAAGAAAAGCCACGGTTGGCCATCGTTCTCCCAAAATGGATTCCCTTAGTACCGAAACAGCGTCGCAATCGCAGAGCAGATGCTCTACTGTTTCGTCCTCCTGTTCTCAGCCTCTGCATATAGGTGTCTCGCATAATCTCATTGTGTGGAGATGTTTCCTTAGCTGGCAGTGTCCAGTCAGAATCCCCACCATGAGTCGTAGAGTCTTCCTTGACATATCCAGGTATCCTTTTGCTGCAGACTTATTAGGGTAGCTTAAAAGCTCCCTGGCCAGTCGACAGTTAGTTCTTTCCTCCCATCTTGCCCTAAAGTATTCATGGGTGATCTTTTTATATCATATGTATCGTCGTCGCGACAGGTAGGTTTGAAGGGCCGGCTCCGATAATGTTTGAACCGGCTGCCTTTCTAGCCAATTTGTCCGCTGATTTGTTACCTTCGCACTGTGCATGTCCTTTAACCCAGCACACAGACATTCTGTTTTTGCGGGCAGCATCCTCCAGTGAATTATGGCATTCAGTACTGACCTGGCTGTAAGTTTATAACTTTTCAAGGCCAGTAGTGCTTGTCTACTATCCGTGTAGATTTTAATAGTCTTGTTCTCAGTATTCCTGCGAACAATCTCTTTTGCGGTTATGGATACTGCAGCAAGTTCAGCCTGGACTATACTTGCGTGTCCCTCCATAGACCATTTAAGTTCAATTCGCAGGCTTCGGGAGTAAATGCCACAGCCTGCTCCTTCCTTGGTTTTTGAGCCATCCACGAAACCGCACCTTCGGTTATAGGCTGAATTGGTTTTATTTGTACATCATATAGTTTGTCGAAGACAAACTTGGGAGGTATGCTATCGGTACTGGCCTGCAGTAGTGGCAGTCTTCCGACTGCCCCTTCCCACAGGTGGCGTCTAGTCTCTCCACATTCTATGCTGGGTTGCACACCAACGACTTTGAGCCTTAGCAATACAGTCAGAGCCACCTCCCTTCGATAAATATCTAGGGGAGGCAGGCACAACATTACTTCCATGGCTCTGGTTGGGGTTGTTCTCATAGCTCCCGTTACAGTTAGGCAGGCAGTTCTCTGTACCTGACTGAGCTTAAGCATTGCCGTTTTTTGTTGACTCTTGGGCCACCAAACTACGGCTCCATAGACAATCATAGGTCTTATGATGGCAGTATAGATCCACGTTACGACCCTGGGTTTCATCCCCCAGGTTTTACCCACGGTCCTACGGCACTGTTCATAAGAGATGTATGTCTTCTTTAGTCTTCGTTCTAAGTGGAGATTCCAGGTTAATTTAGCATCGAAGGTGACCCCAAGGTATTTTACCTCAGATGCAAAATTTAGTTGTGCGTTTAGGAGGGTCGGAGGTCGCAGTGGCTCCATCCTCCTTTTTCTGGTGAAGAGCACCATCTTCGTCTTTCTGAGGTTTACAGGCAGGGATCCCTGCACCACTTTTCGACTAAGCGGAGGGCACTCTGCATTCGATTGCACAGAACTCCTTCGAACTTTCCGTTGAGCAGTATCATAAGATAGTCTGCATATGCATTGGTGTAGAATCCATCTGAATTGAGGCGATGCAAGAGGCTGTCGAGAACAAGGCTCCATAGCAGTGGCGACAGAACGCCTCCCTGCGGGCAGCCTCTGGCAACGATGCCTCTCACTACAGTGTCTTCCACCTTTATATGCACGCGTCTCTTCGAGAGCATGTTGAAAATCCAGCCACTGACAGCAGGACATTACACAATTAAAATTTATTAAAATCAAAGTTAAGGAACTCCTCAAATGGGTAAACAGCCAGATCGATCAGCAACTCTTTCACCGTACCCCTAAACAAGGAAAATGGCAATTTATCTAATATGTGAGGAAAGTTTATTGTAAAACCCTTACACCCCAATATCCCTATCGCCGCACGCGTACCGTACTGACACCTCTTCAACCTGTGGTATATAGGGACCAAATCACCCTTACCCCTTGCATCGTGAAAATGCACTTTCTCATGTATTGTATAGGAGTTCAGGTTTTCTTAATATGCAGTAAGTTTTCAAGAATGTACGGTGAAGGAAAAGTGAGATTCTATTGTGTATAAAAGCATTTCTGCAATCATAGCCCTGTAAGGGAGTGATGAAATAACTCTAATCGTACGACGCTGAAGCCTAAACACCCGTGCCCCACCACTTGCATGACCCCGCGCTAACACTGCATACGAAATATGACTATAACACAGGGAAAATAACCCTGCCCCAACACGTCAACGTAGTGTGATAAGTTTCTCAGTACATAGATATTGGTTCTCAACTTACCGATCAAGAGGTCAATGTGTGAAGTCCACGCTAGTACGGAGTCCAGGTAGACACCCAAGAATCTGACGTTATCTACTGATTCTCCGCAAGAAATATGCCTCAATGAGAACATCATATGCTCAGTCTTAGCTTCATTTAAGTAAATCTTGTTTGTAGCAAACCAGTTCTCAGCATCCAATCGTAACACTGCAGCCTAGCAACTGCCTCCTCATATTCACCAGCTTTAAAGGATACGGCAGTGTCGTCCGCAAAAATAGTAAACCGAGATAATGATACAGCATGGGCAGATGGTTAATATAAATTAAGAAAAATAGGGAACCCAATACCGATCCCTGAAGTACCCCAATGCTCACGACTCCCTCTGTGGACAGCACCCCCGCGTACCGACACAGTCTGGCGCCTGTTACACAAGTACGATCTTATTAGATCCATACTCTTATCATGAAAGTTGTAGCATTTTAATTTATTAAGTAGTATGTCATGCGAAGCGCAGTCGAAGACTTTGCTGAGGTCACAGGAGGTTGTAGCTTTTTTTGTTCTCAAAACACTCGAGTATTCCCGTCACAAGGTCGAGCACCCCCAGAATGGGACTACGACCCTTACGGAAGCCAAACTGAAAGTCAGTGAAAATGTTATTTGCCTCAAAATACTCAGTATTTCGTAAGGCCATGCACTTCTCAAGTATTTTTGAGACGACCGACAAGATAGATATTGATCTATAGTTGGAAATTTCCTCAACATCTTTTTTTTAAAAGTGGGTGTCAGAACGGCTTTTTCAAGCATGTCAGGAAATACACACTTTTTAAAACAATAATTCACTAGATGTGTTAAGAATACGAGTAACTGATGGCTAAATAGTGTTTTTTTTTTTTAAATCATATGCTTTATAGCAGTCTATTTGTTGGAATAATTTCAGAGAGCTCACTTAATATGTTTTCATTCTTTTCTTTTAATATACCGCGGGGATCTATAAGGGGCTTGAGAGGAGGTATTCCACTCTTGTAAGCTTTTGCGGTTAAGAAATTTAGTGTAAGAAAATCGTCACTGAAATTATTTCTGTATTTAAAGTATAGTCACCTCTTGTGTAGGTGACCTACACGATCGACTGGAGTTATGATCGGAGAGATGTTTTACCAAGGCCATTGGGAAAAGTTTTGGAGTTCCATGACAGCAACGACTATATTTTCTCCCGATCTCGCATTCTCAACGCAATCAACAAAGTCTTGAAAGTTTAAACTTTTACCTTTTTTTAGGTATGTGCCACTTGGTTGTTGAATGAGTCGGATCTCATACAGATGCGCCCTTATTAGAAGTACTAAATGACATATGGACAAAATAAACAAAGCAATCGCCAATTTTTCTCCTATTTAGTTATAAAAATATGTGGAATGCGCTTGCATGCGCAAAAGCTAGCACATGGTTGCGACGAGCATTCTGTCTATTTAAATTAAAGACAAATATAACAAGTGCTCGTGGATCTATGAGGAGCTCCACCGAGATTTGTTAAAGTTCCCTCACCGATTAGACCAGATATCCAATTCGTTTTCAACAATTCATCCAGTAGGTCAGAGCGCGATGCCTCGAAGAAGCTGTACAGTGAGCGCGCAATTTGCCCGCTGCTCAATAAATCGGAGAATGGGTTCGTTAGGAACCACCAAATTTGTTACAGACCAAAACGGAAATCTCCACACTATTCGTGGAACCTGCTTCAAGACCTTCACCCTCCAAAGTAAACCTAGCTGGTAGGAAGCACCAAAAAGATGCCACTTAATCACTAAAAGTTTTCAATAGGAGTAAACGAATCAATCCTGACTACGTTGCAGTAATCTATTCATCTATTGTTCAGCATGAATCATAAATACAGTAAATAAAATTATGCGGATGCACAACCAATCGACGATTGGAGGCAGCCCAAAACCCTAATCTAATGCTAATAAAATTAAGAATATTAAATAAAATATCTAATTAGTGGTAGTCCAAAACTCAATGTAGATATAGGTTAAGAAATAAATAAATGAAAAGGCACCAATTATGTGCTCAAAAAAAAAGAAGAATTTGAGTTTTGACTCCCGCGCTGAATCGTGATCACGTAAAGCCGCTTAAAGAATGTGGGCGCAAGTTCGTTACAAAAGCAATATTCCGGTGCTAAATTTAAAGTAACAACAAATAGGGACAGGTAATGATTACTTAGCTGCTGCGATGGCAGATCCAACTAACAACTAACTGAACCACGTCTGACGTTCAGCTACACACGGATGCCTTGTTCAGGATCCGTATACCGGAGTCTAGTCCCGTTCAAGTAACTTATGTCCGGTGGGTGGTAAGGTGGTAAAAAAACAGCGATAATACTGAAGAAAAAGCAATAAAATGGTTTTTTTATGAATTGTACTAAATCTAGTATTATATGATATTCGTACCATATTGATAAATAATAAACTATGGTTATCATACTGAAGAAAAAGCAGTAAAATGGATTTTTATGAATTGTATTAAATCTTGTACAATATGTTATTTGTACCATATTGATAAAATAATAAACTATGGTTATCATGCTGAAGAAAAAGCAATAAAATAATTTTTTTTATGAATTGTACCAAGTCTGATACAATATAATATTTGCACTATATTGATAAAAGAGTAAACTATGGTCATCATGATAAAGAAAAAGCAATAAAATGAGTTTTTATGACTTGTACCAAGTCTGGTGCAATCAACAACAAAATTGTAACAAACAAATTTGCAATAAATAAAAAGCCTAAATGATCTTCCAAACATATTATCAATCAGAAAATGTGACTAATCTTTTATTTTCCCATTATTGCTACTCTAAAACCCATTTAAAGAAAGCCCTCAGCCGGAGATTTCTTTTATCATAAAGAAATTGTATTTCACAACAAAATTAGCTCAAAACACTCGGACAATAAAGTTTTGCGGCTCCGGCAAAAGGTGCCCATGGCTGGAGGAGGTCGCGCTAGAACCTGCATTTCCCATCTACTTATGATTTTCGACAATTCATCGAAACAAATGGCTTTTCAAAAAACAAATATCTTCATCAAACATCCCCTTGGCCTCAATAACTCAAGGGAAACAAAAAAATTAAGCGAAATAGTAACAAAGAAAGAAAATATGATATAATCTATAATAATTAACGCATTCTGGTGGCTTTCCGTAGCGAACTACTACTAATATTAAACAAAAACTGCATTACCTAATAATCAAAAAGCGCGTGCTCCGAACTAGTGTCTAATTAATAACCTATATTAATTAACCACATCAATCATTAGAGGTTGTTAAGTTTACGTCTAACTATCAAAATTAAAAAAAAAAACCTTAAATATTGCAGTAATTCTAACTAACGTATAATAATATAAATTCCATCTCTAGCTCTATTTTTCATGAAATCAGTTATTTTAGTATTAGTTGCCGTTTATTACTTAAGGCATTAGATGCGTTGATAAAAATAGTGTGATAAATCAATGCTTAAATTTTCTGTTTTTATTCCACTTCAAAAAACAGTCAAATAAATTAAATTTTACTTTGTTACCGAATATCTACTTTACGTTTCAGCAGAAGGAAACGAAAATAACTGTGGGTTTTGGAACCGCAAAACCAACAGGTTCAGTGAAAAAATTAAAAACCTAATGAGCTTGTGCTTCTTTTAAATTGGCCAAAAGTGGCATAAGAGTGTTTGCATAACCAGATAAAAAACTAAAAACATTAAAAGCAAGTGAAAGCAATTGATTTGATCATTTACAAACCCCAATGAATAAATGAAAATAACCAATCAATCCAAATATATAAACCTATAACCCTTATTAGTTATTCTCTAATTAATATGACGTCACGCCGATTAATTCAGCCGCTGAATCAAGCCCGATATGAATAAAAAAAATGCAAAAACACTACGCAAATTTAATGAATTAATGCCACTAGAAGCGCAAAACATCAGCAGTTGATAAAAATGCTTACCTCCTAACATGAGGGTACACTATCTTGGCACACTAAACGACGGCCACCATAATGGCTTCCAAAACCGGAAAAAAGCCAACCCCAAAAACCTCGCTTAGCGAGTTACTTACAGCACTAAAACTAACAAAACTAAGTCGAGATGGCTGACACGGGAATTTCTTCGGAGATTATCGGTAAAATCCCATCAGGATGCCTGAGATCAACTCAGATAAAAAATCGACAACCACCTAGAAATGCTGACTCGAAAGTACCTTCCTTTACGAAAAACCATGTTGGAGCCGTGCGCTTGCAAGGCGATAACAGCGTAGCAACCTTCACATCGCAGCCTTTCGCAGCGGACCAATGAAAATGAATTTGATGGATACGGTGCATTTAGCGACAGAGGTTATGGCGAATACGCGGAAAAATCTATAATCGAGTTAAATATCGGGTTTAAAAAATATCGAACTACAGAATCATACCCGGGGCGTCCGTAAAATTCATTAACTCAACAGGCTTCAATTAGTGGTAAACACGGACTGTCACATGGTTTCTCTTTTCCTTTATTGGAATGAACAGGGACAAAAGACTCATTAAATGTCATAATTTTTGAAGGGCAAATTATCAATTTAAACAACGCATTATGGCCTAAAAACAAAATTTTAGTTTCGATCTCTAAAAAACTTTGGGATAACGTTTGAAGATGAGCAGATACAATCAAAAGAGCCGATTCACTATTAAATTTGTTTGTCTTATTGGTAAGCTTACTTGAAAGATTTGCCCTTTGTATATGGGTGTTCCATTTTTCACATATATCGCAATATGCGGTAAATTTGTCTATTCGTGGCCTATGTTTCTATTCGTGGCCTATTTGTTTACAATGCAATTCAAAAATTGTTTGCCCAAATGAAGATATGTGATCAATAATGACATCACGATCGATTTTTTTATTTAGAGGAGTTCATACACTATCAAATGAAGCTAAGGGGAGAAATATTTCAATTAAAACTGCAAGATCTCAAAAAACTCGACATCAAGAGGAAAATTCTTTTGCTTAATAATTTAACTAAAATTTTAATTTAGCGTCAGTAGTTGATGAAAGAAAATAAAAAATGGCATATATAACGTTAGTCATCGAAGCTAAAAATCCTTTACTTCTCAAGTTCGATAACTTCTGCAAAAAATCGAAAAGCCTTCTATGTTCTGAAACTTCTAAATTTCATTTAAAAAAGTTGCTGTTTTATAGCAGATTTTTAAATTTTTTAAAAACATGTTACATTATTTCGGGTTTAATCAATCGCAAATAAAAATCTAAATTTTTCTCAAAATTTTGCCGCAAATATTTTTTGAGTAAACATATTCTTAAACATCTGATGAAAATTTCATCTAATATTAACAATTTATTAAAACCTAATTTTACTAGTTTACTTATCTACTAAATAGTCGTCAAAATAAGTAAACGAAAAAACACATTTTATTATACAAGGGTTAAATGGTAACAGTTTTTGCTTTGTTTGCTTGAACTCAATTTTATTTGAAAGGAAAATGATTTGTTACATATTCACGAAAAGCTAAAAATTGCATAAACAAGTAAATATTGCATAAGATCTGTATCATACTACATTTCTTCTATTTGATTTTTCTGATCAAAGTATTGTTTCAAGCAAAACATCTCCAACAGATACAGTTTATAAGTTAAATTTGACTAATATCATAATTTTCAAATGGGTTAGCTGAATTTATGAAAATAGAATTGAAGCAATTTTGTTGATATATTTTAGCTTTTTGATTCTCGCTAGTAAAAAGTGTTTCGAAATTACAATTTTAGGTAATTCATTAAAATAATGAGTGTGCTTGTGGACCACACATCAGAAATGAATCTTCATCCACACAAAAGAGAAACGAAGTATATTTAGCAACTTCACGGAATCACATGTTAAATGTGATCTTTATATGAGCTGTGATTCGAGAAAACTCATCAAAAAGCATTAAGGCGCAAAGTCGAGTACCAGCCATGTTATTCTTACGATCGTATGGTAAAATGAACTTTATTGCTTACTCTTTACAAATATAGTACGAAGTCGCGTATCACTCATGCTATTCTAATGGTGAAACACAAAAGTGGTCTTTACAAAGCAATAAAAATGGTAGCCGGTAGCCGATTGTGACACAGATATTTCCGCGGGTCTTACAACAAAAGTTAACCTTATGACAAAACGAATAATAGCCTACACCGTCGCGCTATATCTCCCTCTGTATCTTCGATCGCTTCCCTGTATTACACATTTTGTATGTAAAGTTTAGTAACGTCAACGTCAGCATAACGCGTCCTCGTCCGCGTAACACGTTCACCAGCTTACTCTCTAAAGAAGTTTCACTTCAAAAGAACAATCCCTTGAGAAAGGTGGCTATTTTATGCATCAAAATAAACTTACATCCTTTTTGAGCTGATTATCTCAAATCACTGAATCCTCTCCCGTTGTTAGCCTGAGTATCGTCTTCCCAAACTTCTTTAGGCACCCTGCACGTTACACGTTGCAGATGGACACATCCCAGATACATTCATCATAATCGCGGGCGTACCTCAGGGCGCAATACTTTTACCATCTCTGTTCCTCATCTATATAAATGACCTGCTGACCGAAACGAATAATCCTGTTTACAGTTTTGCAGATGACAGTACCCTTTTCTCCCAATTTAAATAAAAAAAACTTTTACCAGCGACTGAGACTACTTATCACCGCAGGCAGGAGCTGATTACAGCAATTAATCAAGATCTGGAGAAAGTTCAAGCTTGGGGCGACTGAAATTTGGTCCAGTTCAATGCAGCAAAGACACAAGCAGCCACTTTTACCAAGAGGGCCAATACATCATTGTGGCAGTATCGACCATTCCTTCATCCTCGTCAATCGGACTGTTGGCTGTCTCGGTCAATAGCAATATGTCCTTGCATGACCACGCATGCTAACATCGCAAAATCAGCCTCCCAAAAGCTTGGCGCGCTATTACGCAACAAAAAAAAATTATACACCGCAGCAGTTGCTCTTGCTCTACAAAGCGCAAATAAGACCGTGCACGGAAAAAAGCTATTCTAATTATAAGATTATTCATCTTAAGTCAACGCTAAACTGCATTTCCTATGCCGCAAGGATAGTTATACTTCAATTAAATAAAACGTTATTCTTATTTAGTAAGATTAAGTTAGGACTGATTTAAGAAGAGTAGATACTTGAAATAAGTATAAGGGTATTATTGTTTCATGAAGATTAATATATTTATATTATACCTATATTATGCTTCAATAGATTCTGTGTTATACTTCAAGTGAACATAATACAAGTTCTTCAAAATGGAATATATTCTTAAAATAAGTATAAAATGGATTTAAATCAAAAATAACTATTCTGTCTGTAAACATACGACATGCTTCAATGTGTTCAAAAATCATTTTGAACACTTCTTCAAATCTAACAATTTAATTTTTGTACAATTTACCATTCCACGCCACTGTCCTCGCATTTCAAAGAAATTGAAATCCATGGCGATACTACTAATGTCATCTCTTGTTTACAACGTTTATCCACTGCGTTAGGTAGTGTAGAAAGCTAAGAGTTAAGCGTTCTCTAAACTCATCTGACCAATCATAGCGCTTCCCGCTATACCCTGGCGGTATTACTAGCGCCATCTGTTGTAACCACCATTACTTATCTGAAACCGACCGCGTATCCTATGCCGAGTCGACCAATCACAGCGCATCCTACAGGATAGCCACTTCACCCAACCTAAAATTCCCTAAACTTCAGATCTTTAATAATCGAATTTCATGAAAACTAGAATTCAGTAGTATAAAGTTCCATCTCGACTCTGCACCACGTAAGTCGCTCTAAAGGCGCTGTTCCCGCCGACATGGCGTCAAGCCGCCATGTCGGCCAGTTTTCACGTTTTGAGACCTCATAATCTATCTAGTTCATAGTCATCGTCATATCAAGCCTACAAAAAGGTATTTATCGGCATCCTGACTGCCATTATTGAGACCCACTGATTTCTCTAGTTCTAAGCCTACAAAAAGGTATTTATCGGCATCCTGACTGCCATTATTGAGACCCACTGATCTCTCTAGTTCTAAGCCTACAAAAGGTAGGTATCGGCATCCTGACTGCCATTATTGAGACCAACTGATCTCTATAATTCCACGCCACGCGATCATGTACCACCGCTGTACAGTCTTCCCCAATGGTCTTGCCCATGGGTTTCAACATTCTCTCTCAGGAGTATACCACTGCGTTGCTATACTCTTGCCTTATTCTAATATAAGGATTACTCTGCACTAGTCTGCATACATACTCAGGCCTTATTCTCATATAAGGATTAAACGGCACTAGTCTGCCAATATACTCAAGTTTTCACAAGGCTATATCCCCTACGCGGATTTCAGCTTACCTATGCGACCCGCATAGCGTGTTTTTACAATCATTTTTGTGTGTATAAAAACCGCACTCACAAAGGCATCCAAGTCATGCCTATTATGCAATAACTGCATACCAGATTCAAACCACTACATTCGTCATTCATATTTGCAAGAAATCAAGCTACACTGTATATAGAAGCTAGCCAGAGAACTAGCAAGTGTTTTTTAAAATGACTTTCCCCCAGTGTTGGAAGATAAACTGCTGAACATTGAACGTTTCTCGTCAATGGTGAACATAGTGTACATATTAGCTAAGTAATATTTATCCTGTTATTATTGCTTGTATATTAGTGTACTTCATATCAGGCGAGCTCATAGGTAGCTGTTCTGCAGGAACTCTAAACAGACATTTAACTGTATATAGCTTCAAGGTTATATTTATAATCATACACTAGTTTAGTATTATAACTGTTTACGCAATGCTTTAGTTTTTAAGAGTATTATTTATGTCATATTCTTTAAGGTCGAAACTTCCTCGACTGATATTGTTCATATCGTAGCACTGACTACGTACATTCGTTCAATATTTATATTTTGTGTATTTATGGGCTTCTAGTTATTTTCAAGTAAAGTAACTTATTAAAATATTCATATAATGCTAAAGTTTTTTGTTTTATTTACAAAATGACTTTAGAACTAGCCCTATGGTAAATTTTAGTGCCTAAGAGCACATCTCTTTTTGTTTAGAAAATCGACCAAGATCGAATCTGAAACACAATGAAATGCAAAATATATTTTATTGGGCGGTTGCTTTTCGTGTGAAATAGTTAAACGTGTTTAAAAATGGAAGAATTATTGAACTACTGGAACTTGGAATAAATTATTCAAAGGTTTTTAGCTATTAATTTTTAGCTATTAACAATAATGTGATTTTATATTGTAACTGTTATCAAAATGGCAGCGTGCACGCTGCCAGCGTGAGTAGGCATTTGATAACAGTTACAATTTAAAATTACATTATGACTAACCATAATAGCTAAAAACTCACCTAAAAACATTGAAATAATTCCAGGATATCAATAATTCTTCCTTCATTAAACACTTTTAACTATTTCACACGAAAAACAACCGCCCGCCATTAAATCGTCTTCCATGTACTGCAGCACAACCACAAATAACATTTGTGGTGACAGGCGACGCGACGCGCGACGTGGAGACGAACGTGTTTAATCAATCATGCGCATTGAAGACTATAGTCTGTACTCAAGAATAGTAGGTAAATGCAATATTAACTATTCTTGGTATAAGATGTGTCAATACAAATATATATTTAAACTTAAAAATAGAGCTTGGTTTCTTGATTGGATTGTAATTATTATTACAAGAAGAATAAATTTTATCTATTTATGCCTAAAAGTTTATTATAGAATACCAGACACTTCTTTGAAAATAAATATATCTTTCATAAAAGTTTTTTTTTCTTCAATATATCCTGCCTGCTATTCTTATTCTAACTATAAGATAATTAAAATCAAGTAAATACGCAACTTACATCCAAGAATAGCTGAATATTTAAATTATGCCTTAAATAAACTTTACTGAAGCATTATATACTTGCACCAAATATTTATCTTTAAGGATAAGACTATTCTTATTTGGAGATTTGATTTTTTCCGTGTGCTTAGAATATTGCTCACATATCTGGGGTGTCGCACCAAAGCACACCCTAAAGCTGCTGGATTACATTCAGAAGAGCGCTGTGCGTCTTGTCGGCGACCCGGAGTTGACCCGGAATCTGGATAGTCTGGAACGCCGCAGACATGTGGCCGAGATGTCCCTGTTTTACAGATATTTTCACGGCAGATGTTCCCAGGATTTGGCCCTCCTCATCCCGCCCCTGGCAACGCCTGTCAGACAGTTACGACAGACGGCAAAAGTGGACCAGTTTGTCGTACAACTGGAAACACCTAGAACATCGCTTTACAAGAACTCTTTTGTCTAGTGCACTGCATCACTGTGGAGCTCACTCCCAGGACATCTGTTTCCCCCCAATTACAACCTACAACGATTCAAGAACCGTGTCAATCAACATCTTCGCGTACACACCGCTCGTCGAGCGCCATAGGATCTCCCTTTAGTGTGTGTGCCAATACCATAAAAAATATATATATGTATCAGGGTGATATAGGGAGTAAGCTGGTGAACGTGTACGCGGACTCGGACGCGTTATGATCACCGTAGTGCATAGCATCAAATGCCTTTAATAATTTTTTTTATTATATTTCAGACATTTTTTCCAGTGCTCTTCTGCAAACAGCTTTTATTTCATATTAGTAGACAATATCAAGCCAGAAAACCTTATTTAACACATCTAATTCTAATATGTCAGCTTCAGTGAAATATTTCTCGGAAAACTTTCTTGAACTCCAGCTTTGGTCGTTTTTCTGATATAAAATAAACGGAAATTCTGCTAGCAACAACTGTATCGTAATCCGATCGCCTTGAAAATTACTGCCTGAGATTCCAAGAAAGCAATATGAAATACGAGTGTATTTATGCAATAAGCATATGAAATATTTGACTAAAGTTTTAGACTTTATACGCCGTGCATAAGGACGCAATGACAAATTTGAAGAAAGCTAAGCAAATGGGCCTGACATTAGAAATATATGATCAGTGCCGTATTAAAGACCTTATGTTACATTCTAATATTTTTCATAAATCGAAGCAAGCCTTCGTTTGACTTGTTTATTTTATTGGGTATTTCACTAGTCGAGCCTTAATCAATATTCTGTGAAAAAGCATTGTCAGTAAACTTTTTTATTCCAAATTATGTAAGCCGACTCTCCTTTCCATTTCAATAATCGGTCACCAGTTGATACCTGTTTTAAAAATGGGGCCTCAAGAACAATGTCTAAAAAGTTAATACGGATAACAATTAAAATCGTTTTTGTTGCTTATCTAGTACATAGAAAAACAAGTTCTGGCAACAATGCCAACAGCAACTGTATTAAACTCAGATTCTTTCATCCCAGCTCAGCGTCCAAAAAAGCAATATAATACTCGTATATGAATATGAAATATTTTACCGGAGTTTAGAATTTATGCGTTGTCTACGTGGCATGGCATATTGAAAAATATAAGAAAAGAGAAGCGAATGGGACCAAAAACAACTTTTGAGACAGATGCTTGAGTTTTGAAATACATCATGACGAGACATATTACTCAGACATCATTAATAATATTATAGCATGCCACCTAGAGCTTGTTTAAAGATTTTCGTATAACATTTATTTCGTTCAGCTAATGAATAACTTTAATCTTGTATTTACCGTGGCGACAGTTCTCTGATGTGAGGCTTTCATTAATGAATATTTTTTTAAGGCATGACATTTCGATTACTCACTGGTATTTGCCAAGCGATTTGTAAACATTCGTATAAGGGCTCACATTCATGCTAATACGAATTGTTTGCTCCTAAAGAAACCTAATTTATTATTTGTATTAATTGATAACCAGCTCTAGATATATTATTTTATAAAAGCAAGCAAGCCAGCAGCAAACCCCTTATTCCTCACGCGGTAAAAACCCCAACTTGATACCGTCAATGCAATAAGAAGTGATCAGGAAGATTGTGCAAATCTCCATCAGATGTTTCATCAATTGCAGCAAGAACTCAATAGGCATGCACAGGTTGTGAGAAAAAAATAGATGGCATGCAGCACTGAACAGTTGAGATGGGTAACCACCAACAAAACCTTAAGCTACGCGGTCAGTTAAACCAATCATATCCTTGACCGCATAAATCCAGACTTTGACAATAACACAGATGTGTAGTCTGACCTTCAGTCGGACTCAGACGCACCATTAAGCAACAATCACGGTTTCATACAACCTGAAAGAGAAAATGACTTCACCAGAACAGCAACTGATTCAGAAGCAGTAGCTAGTAAAAAGAAATATACTCAAGACTTTCCTCCGTTAGCGCCTCCCGCTGCAGCTGCATAAGAACTATGGATAATTTAACTAAGTTGCCATCTGACAGTAGTGTAACAATAAAAAAGCACCCGAAAGATTAATTCACCGCTAGTGACCAGACATGAAGCGATAGAATTCCTCTGACGGTGATATAAGGCTATCTTGTTGCTCTTTTGTCAGTTTCTATCATTTAGATAAAGTATTATAATCATTTAATGAGGTCGCTATAGAAATTCCAATTCCCCAGTATGGATTAGCAGTTGAAATCAGTTTATTTGTTGAGATATTATTAGTGTCTAATAGTTGTTGACAACTCACACTGGGCAAATTACATTTTATTTGAATTCCCATTCTGGCATCCATCATTTCAGAAAGTTACTATTGCGCTTAATTTTAGCTATTATATTACTCGGGCTAAAACTTCGAGTAGTTAATGCAGTATCATCTGCAAAAGGGTAGAGCTCACCACGGGACCTGGGTATGTCGTGTGCCTAGGACTCGATGGTGTTCCATCAGTATGACTACAAAAATTGTATATGACAGAAAGGTCACGACTATTTACAAAATTTGTCTAGGAAATTCTATTCTGATTAGATTAATAACAAAGCTACTATGCCAGATTTTATAAAATGCTTTAAAAATATAGAAAAAATATTGTGCGTATTGAAACGTACACGAATTCATTAAAGTTTCTGATAATAAACATCTGAAGCTGCGCTTTTTGCAGATATGTCTGATGATTAACACTACATTACATGCTTTAAAGCTTCCTTTCCATGCTTTCCGCTGCTTAGAGGAAAATAATTTGCACATAGGGCTATTAGAGGTATTGAAAGCGGAAAGTGGAAAAATTAGATCAGACCTGACCTGGTTGTATTAGGTTACACCACCTTACACATATATTGTTCATTCAATAAAACCCGCACACCTATGCATATCGTGTTGGTTATGTTGCTCAAGACGACAAAAGATAGACACCACGACCATCAAGATCGAATCACAAAAAGATACACAATGTCATAATTGTCACCTTTACGAACACCCACAAGCTAAGTGTCGAGTGGAACTGAAGTACTTGAAATTGTCAGAGTCCACCCCACCCATGAATATTGCTTGACGAGAGAACAAAAATCAAAATAAGTTAGTTCTTCTGGTGAACGTCAAGCCAATTATTCGGGCTGAATTAAACATCCTAAATCTGTGAAAGCATCTAAGCTGTAACTTTCTTTACCCATCCCAGCTTTCAAGCGGGGTATACAGGATAGCCAGCTCTTTTTAGCAATAGCTTGCAACCAATGGCAGAATATTTTCCAAACATAGACGCCTAGGTCTTTCTTTCAACAAGCACTATCCCCCTCCCCAAGTTACAAAATAAAAAAAACTCAACAGCTATCTTCGTTCCCATCAACATCACATATGTGAGAATAGAATCTTAACGTGAATTCGATTAGGAAAGAGTAGGAGGAATGGACTAGTCGTAATTTCGAAAATTATTAAAACAACGCATTGTTAATATTAATATATAGCAAGAAACCAGGCTCACATGCCAATGGTATTCCTTCCCCAGTTTCACTGCTTTAGAAACTAAGGCATAAAGGTGCTAATCAAGAAAAACTTTGCAGCAAGCTCATACTCAAACGCAGAGCGAACTATCCAGGGTACACTTATAACCTTAAAGTTCACGGCGGTTAGCCTACTTGAAGGCTCAGTCTATTCCAGTCCAAATACCCAATGTATTCGAAAACGTTAAGGACCTTATTTTGATAGGCAGCGCCAAATCAAAGCGTCTAGTTTGCGGAAGATCAAATGCCAGTGGTACCAACCTGTATAGCGCATCGCAAATTTATAACTACGCAGACGTGGTTCCACTGGATCATACTCATATTGGTGCTCTACTACCGAGAAAGCTGAACATCTTCTCAACAAAAACACTGGAAGAGTTAGCTCGCTTGTAGTAACATACGAATCATTCATTTGTGATTCTGGAATATAAAGATTCGAAACATAAATGTCAGTATTTTGCAGAAAAATATTTTAATAATGGTTAAGATACCATCTACTCATACAAGCGAACTTTTTTAGCTCGATGAATAAGACTCGGGAGCCGCAGCTGTCAAAATCACCAGTCCCATTCAAACAGCACTGGAGCGGTCTCTTCAATAAAGCCTCTATTTAGGAGTGTCCTAAAAGATTCTCCACTTTCGCTAATTTTATTTAACACCTTTGTACTCACGATATATCATCATAAATGGATTATACCTCTTTGCCGACGATTAAAGGAAGACTGCAACGTAACATTAACCTATCCAGAGGAACGTGTAGTCAATCAGCAACTACTCAAGTACCTCGGGAACAACAGAATAATCAGCGATAATCAATACAACTTTCGCAAAGAGAGATCGACAGGAGATATATTGGTCTATGTCACTCATATATGGAGTAGGGCAATTGAGAACTACGTAGAGTCTCGAGCGATTGGGTTGGGTATTTCAAAGGCATTCGACAGAGTTTGGCATGAAGGATTGCTCAACAAACTGCCGTCCTTCGGACTGCCAGCCTCTCTCTGCAGCTGGCTTGTCAGTCTCCTTAAGAACCGATCTCTGCACGTTGCAGTTGATGGGCACATCTCAGACACATTCACCATTAACGTGGGCGTGCCTCAGGGCCGTGCCTCACCGCAGACAGGAGCAGATAACAGCAATTACTCCAGACTTGGAGAAAGTTCAAGCTTGGGGACAGAAGTTTGATTCAGTTCAATGCAGCAAAGACCCAAGCAGCTACGTTTACCAAGAAGACCATTACGGCGGGCCCTAACATCATTATGACAGGATCGATCATTCCTTCATCCGCGTCAATCAGACTACTGGGTGTCTCGATCAACAGAAATATGTCCTGGCATAACCACGTTACTAACATCGCAAAATCAGCATCCTAGAAACTTGATGCGCTATTTCGCAACAAAAAACTGTATACACTGCAGCAGTTGCTCTTGTTCTACAAAGCGCAAGTAAGACTGTGCTTAGAATATTGCTCACACATCTGGGGGCTGCACCAAAGCACATCCTGAAGCTGCTGGATTCCATTCAGAGGAGAGCTGTGCGTTTTGTCGGCGACTCGGAGTTGAACCGGAATCTGGATAGTCTGGAACACCGCAGACATGTGGCCGAGATGTCCCTATTTTACAGATACTTTCACGGAAAATGTTTCCAGGATTTGGCCTGCCTCATCCCGCCCCTGGCAACGCCTGTCAGACACGGCGAGAGCGCACCAGTTCGTCGAACAACTGGAAACACCTAGAACAACGCTTTACAAGAACTCCTTTGTCTGGCGCAATGCATCACTGTGGAACTCTCTCCCGGGACATCTGCTTCCTCCTAATTACAACCTACATCTATTCAAGAGCCGTGTCAATAAATATCTTCGCACACACACCGCTCGTCGAGCGCTATAGGAACTCGCTTTAGTGCGTGTGCCACTGCCATAAAAAAAGAGAGAAGATTTACTGTATATATTGCTCTAACCAATTAAAATATATAGGTTTTTATTCTTGATCGCAAACTCACATGGGTGGAAAACACCAACCAAAGACTTCTCATAGCCAACAGGCCATTCGCAGAATTATATTCTCTTTTTTTGTAGAAAAAGCAAACTTAATTTAAGAAGTAAGAATAAAAGCCACGCTTTAAAAAGTTTTCATCAGTACTGACTTTCGTAGTCGCAACTCGCAACCTGCTGTACATGTTGAAATGAACAGCTACTACCTAAAGTTCAATGAATCTAGAGTAAGAGTAAGTACTGCGCACGATACTTATTTCACCCTGATTTGTAAGGAACACTGCGATACATAGAGACTGAAATGTAGAACGAACCTATTATAGATTTCACAGACACATTAGTAGCATCAAGTTAGCTACTATGTTAAATACATCTACTAGACGAGATGATATATATGAGTACCCCAAAAAATAAAAGTCTACTTGAATTTTCACCTCTTCCCTGTTACTAGCTATCTGCCTATTTTTGAGGTATTACGTCCGAGTGGCAGACTTAAAGACGGTTGTTCACGTCTAAGGTTAGCAGCCCGCACAACCTTTCTCTTCTTCCTCCAAATTTGTCGTTCTGCCTAATGCATATCACGTGTTCCACCGCATTCATAGCAGCCTCTCTCCGGATTTTAAATTGTCAGCCAAGTGATCAACAAAAGCAACACGGCTTCCATTATAGTTTGATGAGCCCAAGAAAATGTTCAGAATGTCTTCTGTGAAAAGTAAGTGTATGGTATCAGATTGGTGAATCTTAAGCTCATTTGTAGCGATTTTGCCATAATAATAGTTTGTTGGTCCTGTCTCGTTTTCTTTCCGCGCGACATGACCCGCCCACCGCCATTTACTTCTCGCAGTTTGTTCTACCGCGTCACTGATTTTGGTTTTCGCCCTGATATTTTCATTCGTTTGCCTACCTCTTAAGCTAATTCCGAGCAATGCTCGTTTCATCGCACGTTGGCAGATTCGTCGTTGTGCGCATTTCTTAGTTTGGGTAACTGTCTCGAGTCCGTACAACATGACTGGTAGCACGCAAGCATCATACACCTTTCGTTTTAAGTTTATTGATATTTTAGGTTCTTTGAGGATATGTGCGAGATTTCCGAAAGCCGCCCAAGCCAACCTGATTCTCCT
>JAEQML010065134.1:0-21297 GCA_016904865.1 Pissodes strobi | reverse complement strand
TCTTTATGGTTTTAAGCAATAATAAAAGAATTTGTTTATCCCGACCAATCACGTCAGATGCATCATATCAGAAAATGTAATAAGATGGGTGAGATCTAGAAGATGGCATTGTATAGACAGGATGGAGAGAAGAGCAAAAGCCACAAAAACAAACTTCTAGGTCGAGCACCCAAAAGATGGGTAGAAAGCTGGAGTCCACATTGCTAGAGTGAATAAAAGAAAAAATTAGATTCGACCATTGAATTTAAATTATAAATCCTTACAGGCACAAAAGTCCAGTAACAGAATTGTTTTTAGCTTAGTTTACACATTCACCATTTACCACAATTAAAATGAATCTAGTTTTAACTCAGAACGTTAAAAGTGTCGATACATGCTTAAATTGTCATAGAGAAATATATGCAATTTGTAAATAACGTATCTAGAAACCAGAGGGGCAAAAATAGCTAAGAAGTGGCTCAAATGTTGTCCAGACAAGTCTTCAGTAATCGTGCCTTATGTTATATCAAATTTAATTTAGATTGGCATTATATATGAGCTGGCTTAAACAACCAAATATATAAAAATGACACACTAGTTATTTGATGGATAGTGTGACGACGAATATGTACAATAGCGCTTACCCTATGATATCAAACTAATTAAAAATGACAAATATAATTTCATTGCAAAAGTTGGTAAAAATATTTTGCCGCTAACTATCGCTCTATCCTCTGTAGTTTCAAGAATTTCTTAAATATTTGGAACGTTGTAAGCACTTAATGATTTTTTAAAGTCATGGTATGGCTTTCGTGAGCACAGACAAACGACATCAGGTACTCTTTTTTAACTCACAGAAATTAGTGAGGTTGAAAATGACGCCACTTACAGAAGGCGTCCAACCACAAGATTTTATTGCGCAAGTTAAAACTCTGGAGTAATCGTTTTTGAATATCTAAACGACTCCTAATTGTTTCTAATATCTTTCTGCTTCTAAATTAAAATTGCTAGGCAAAACAGAATTTTAGCATGAGCGAGAACTGAGCGATTAACTACTTTAGATCATTTTGACGTGGTATCCCCGGTTGGTGATAAAAAATATTACTTCAGCTTAATAATTTGACAATTACGTCCGAGATAATATTTGTGTTTGATTCACCAATTTTAATTTATAAAAAAAAAAAAAAAAAAAATAAAAATAGCTTTATTTCACAAGACAAAGTATTACAATGTATGGAAAACGTCATGAGTATGGAGCCAGTTTTCTGAGTAAAACCACAGATTTATATACGCTACGCGAAATATAAATCTGTGGTAAAACTGCATTTACGACAGAATAACAAAAAAGTCAAGGCCTGTCTTTAAAAAATTCTGCCAATGTATAGTAACACTTATCCAATAAATAGAGACGCATACATTTCTTAAAACTATTAAAGCTAGTAATTTGTTTAAAATGCTTTGGAAGATTATTAAAAACATTAGTTCCTAAAGTGCTTGGAGACTTTTTACCACACTCCAGACGATTAAACGGTTGTCTAAAATCTTTTTTGTTTCTTGTATTGTAACTATGTACGTCACAGTTTAAAGGGAAGTTTGATTTATTTTTAAAAACATTTATTGATAGCTCATAAACAAGAATCGATACCAAAGCTAGAATTTTATATCGTTTAAACAATGTTCGGCAAGAATATGTTTGTTTGACATTGGCAATACAACGTATGATTCTTTTCTGGTGAACAAACACCTGAGAAGACGCTGAAGAAGCCCCCCAAAAAACAATCCCGTAGCGTAAACGTGACTCTACGTGAGCATAATAAACAGACAAAAGTTGTTTTGCTGTTAAAATTGTTTTCAAATTTCGAATTAAAAAGCATTGTACATTTAATTTAGAACAAAGAGTCTGACAGTGTTGATTCCAACCAAGATTTTCCTCAATAGTTACTCCCAAAAACTTAGTACTTTTAGCTCTCTCGAGAGTTTGTCCATTAATTTCTAAGTTTATATCCAAATCATTCCTGTTCTGTCTATTATGAAATCTTATAAAATTTGTTTTACAGACATTTAAAAAAAGTGAATTATCAGCAAACCATGACAAAAGGTTATTTAAATTTAAGTTACATTTGTTTTCAATTGAAAAGTTATCTCTGCCTGTAAACACTAGTGATGCATCGTCTGCGTAAAAAGAAGAAGTACAGTCAGTATCCAAAACAGAGGTGAGGTCATTAGTGTAAAGTATATAAAGGATAGGCCCCAAGATTGACCCCTGAGGTACACCCATATTGATCTCCAAAGTATTAGAATTCGCTTTGAGTCTACGGCAATCCTCAACCCGTTCTATTGACACAAACTGCCTTCTGTTTATTAAAAATGTAGATACCCACGTACTCGCTGGACCCCTTATACCATAGTTTTCAAGTTTTTCAATTAATTTATCCTGATCAACACAGTCAAATGCCCTGCTGAGGTCACAAAAACCCCAACAGGACACTCGGCCGCCTCGACTCTAGATACGACCTCAGAAAAAAAGCAGAAAATTGCATCAGATGTTGATTTATTTTTACGAAATCCATATTGATTCGGTATTATAATGTTTTCCCTATTCAAAAACAAACTCAACCTTTCAACAAAACAGTATTCAAAAATCTTTGAAAAACTAGAACAGATCGCCACTGGACGGTAGTTCTCCGGTAACATTTCATCTCCCTTTTTATACACAGGAGCAATTTTATTAATTTTTAAAATTTCAGGAAGGTTCCCTCTTGAAAAGATTTATTAATTAAAAACAAAAAAGGATTTGCTATAACATCCATAACCCGCTTCAATAGAAAGCTAGGTACACCATCACTGCCTGACGATCTTTTATTCTTTAATTTAGACTTAATAAGACTGACAAACTCGTCTAGACTATAATCAAACAAAAACATGCTATTTGCTACATGCTTTATGGGGGTGACCTGACTCGTCCCTGGAATTATTTTACTTTTGTTTATTTTAGACACCACCTCAATCGGTGCACTTCGAAAAAAATTATTAAAATGTTCAGCTATGTTCTCGGCGCTAGAAATAATCATATTATTACTTCTAATTGACTTTATTGAATGATTTCTTTTTTGGTTGGTAATAGCTTTAACTACATTCCACACAGCCTTAGAGGAATTCTCAGAATTTATAATTTTATTCTGATAAAATGTTTTTTTAGTATTGCTTACAAGAGAATTATGTCGTTTCTTTGCCTCTTTATAAAAAGTCTCCATGCACGGATATTGTTTTCTTATAAAATATAAATCTTTCAGATTTTGGCTGGATGTCCTTACATCTTGTGATACCCAACACTTCTTATTTAGACTATTAACACCACTTCTCACAGGAAAGTTAACATTAAAATAATGCAAAAAAACATTATAAAATGCATTAAAAGCGTCGTTTAAATTTTGAACGATATAAACTTCAGACCACTTTTCCCGAGACAAATCATTTATAAAACTTAGAATATTTCCCTCACTAAATATGCGCTTACTTTCGTTTACAGTCGTTATCCGGTCATTTCTACAAAGATTCGTATCAACAAAAATAGTATTGTGATCTGAAAATGTGTTATCAAATGCAAACGATTTACAATCAACTATGTTGGTAAAAAAATGATCTAGAACATATTCGCCCCTAGTTTTTTGATGAACAATATCATTATGTAAATCAAAGCTAACTAAAATGTCAAGAAGTTTTTTATACATAATTGTATCTCTGTTGGGATCAACATTAAAGTCCCCTGTCAAAATCAAATTTATTTGTGGCTTATATACTTTGGTTAAAACAATATTTAGGTTTTTTAAAAACACATCAAAATTACTATTATCTGGAGATCTGTAGCAAACTAAAACTAGTGTGTTTCTGTTACCTGAGTCATTTTGCCAAACAACACCACATATTTCAAACTGTTTTTCAACGCAATGTTCTTCCAATAAAACACACTTAGTGGATAGTTCACTACGGCACCATATTCCAACACCACCACGATTAAAAACCTTTCTACAAAAACAAGACACTTTCACAAATCCCGGAAGACAAACTGCATCCACAGAGTCCTTGCAAGACCAGGTTTCCGTTACACATATAAAATTTAAGTTAGTATGTACATTTAGATATTCACTGTGTAACAAATTACTCTTTTCTGTATTTAAACCTTGACAGTTAATGATTAAAAAGTCACACCTATTATTAACTAGTTTCTCGATATCTCGCGGGTCGTACGCTTCTGAAAAAACCTGCCGATAAAAGCCCCATATGGCCAGATATCTGCGTTCATAGCTCGATCAAGATTATTAAAATCTATCGTCACCTTAAATGAGCTGTATATTTCAGGGTGTTTTGAGGTAACAGCCTCACATACCGCCTCTGGAAAGTATGATTTAACATAATTATTTAACTCAGTAGCACTAGTATTCGCCTGCAGCCTACTAACAAAAACAAATGATTTTCTTGGGGCAACCGAGATTGTTGTTGATGCCGTGAGACTGCCTATAACCCCGGATTTTTGTTTTTGTTTTGGTTTGGTACTACGTGTCCTTGTGCGCTGCACCTGCCAGTCATCCTGCCGCTGTTGCGAACTTTTCTGACTGCCAGGTTGGTCGTCCTTATCGTTTGCATTGCTGGAACCTTGGGCACAGCCTTGGGTACTCACGACAACGTTGTTCGAATTAATACCATCTGAATTTTCGTTTATCGTTGGGCAAATAGTTTGCGTCAATTTACTGCTATTGGATTCACCTTGAATATTATTTTTGATCTCGGAGACAACCTTGAGTGTTTCCTTTGTTGAATTTCGAGCCATATTTTTGCCTCCGATAGATGGCGAACTCAGTTCAGTACGATCTTTTTTGGTCAGTAAAAATATATTTTGTTTTTGTAAATTAATTATTTCCTCTTTATCATTTATAATTATATTTTGGTTATATATTAGAGTTTCTTTTTCTCTAATAATTTGTTTAAGATAGTTAATTTCCACTAAAAGATTAGAAACTGACCTTTGCTGATCTCCACTATGAGTAACATTGTTCTCTACTGCATCCACAAATACTTCATTTTCACAACATTTAGTTGTTGATTTGTCTGTTTTAATGCCCCGTTTTTCGGCACAATATTTATGAACAATACTTTCACACGTTACACACTTAACTGTATTTGTTAGAGCACTTCTATCACATATTTTACAAATTATCTTATCCGAACTACTTTTCGTGACATTACCAGTCGGCGCCATCTACTATGTTATTTCTAGTGCCTCTATGTTGGCTTAAAATGACATTTATACCTAATGCAACTTTGCATCTGTTTTTGAGGTAATTAATTATAACAATATGATGTTTCTATGCTTCATAATTTGTATATTATCTTTACCAAGTTAAGTACCTATTTTGAGGAGTATATTTTTCCTCTGCGATCATATAATATGCCTTACACACTTCGCCAGAAATGTAAACATGATCAATATAAGACAAATACATATCAATGAATATTCCTAGAAGTTTTGCTTACCATTTACTTTTCAGGTCAATGTTTCCTATTTTAAATTTCAGATGCCTTCCCTTGCGATGAACATTTCATCATTCAATACATACAGTTGCATGATAGTAAGCACATTCTTAGGACACCTCTCATCAAAACTGTTAAGAACATTCATCATTTTAGCAACAATCTTCTCGGCCTACATAAAAGCGGACCCCTTGGAGACATATTCATGGAGATCGTTAACATATAACAAAAAGTCATTGACCCTAGTCCAACACCTTAAAAAGTACCCTTATGCACATTAAATACATTGAAGCTATAGTTCTGTACTATTTGAAAGCTTTTACTGTCATTTGGCATGAAAATATCGATGGCTGGACCAAGAATACCAATGAAATACACTTTGACATCAATAAAGTAAAAGCTAGTGGTATCGTCCGCCCGTAAGAGATCAAGCAGGATTGAAATCGAACACTCATAAGGTCCATTATGTCATTAGTTGATCGAACATATTCAATACATGCTGTCTCCCTTGACTTATCACTACGATATCCATAACATAAAAAAATTCCAAAGGAAGAGTCTCTGTGCAGCAGTAATCCCTCAGTTATTATTGAGAATGTATTCTGCAGCGATATGTTCATGCAAAGTCAATCTAGATTGTCGGTTGAAATATTATTTCACACAGTATAAACTACTGGGCTATTTTAAAAAGTTCTAAAGTGTATCTATACAGTCTTTTCCAAATTAAGTACTAGGCTGTTTGTCCTACAGCACCCATCGAATTGGTCCAAGACAGATTTAAGCTCCAACCTGAGTTCCTCCGACGTCCCTGCTGAGACCATCACTCTTGTGTCGCCGGCGAACATCGTGAGAGCCCCCCCCGGTTAACATAATCTGTAATTTCATTTACGAAAATTAAAAGCAGCAATGGTCCCAGCACCGACCCCTGGAGCACTCCAATATCCATGCTATTCATTTCTGACACTTCACAACCCACCTTAACACAGAACTTTCTATCGGTCAAGTATGCCAGCAGGTCATGGACGGGCCCACGCAGACCATTTGCATATAGTTTGTCCAAGAGAAAACCTATATTTATGGTATCAAAAGCTCGGAACAGATAAAAAAAAGAGCCGGGCCACTAGGAATCCCTCGTCAAGTTTTTTATACACCGACTCCAAAAAACGAGCAGCTGCGCTCTCCGTTGTTCTGCCCACAAGAAAGCCATGTTGCGCTGGGTTTATAATTTTGAAACGATTTAAAAAATCAGTAATTCTATTATGAATATTCTTTTAAAAAAAATTTGATATAACATTTAACACTGTTACGGGCCTGTAATTAGCCGGATTTGCAGGATCTAACTTTTTATATATGGGAGAAATAACACCATTTTTTAACTGGGTTGAAAAATGGCCTTGAGTGAACATTTAATTAGCAATATATGCAAAAGGTTCGCATAAGTTATTTTTTAACATCTTTACAATTTTTATGGAAACACCGTCCATCCCCACACTGTTCTTTGGTTTTATATTTTTAATTATGGTAATTATTTCATTATTTCCTGACATTTAACTTGTTTCCAAACAAAACTGTTTAGTGCTTGAATCACTGGCAGCGTACAGGACGCCAAGATATCCCCTCCAAATTTAGCTCTTAAGCAGTCGTGGGCGACGGTGGAATAGTATGTTGCAAATATCTCTGCCACCTGTCCACAGTCCTCCCATAAGAACATCATCCACTCTCAGAGCCACTCTACCTGGCCCGTTACTTTTACCTCAAGTTTATTTACAATACCCCATACTGTTTTTTGTTTGTTTTTACTATCACTTATGATTTTACCATTATATTCCTCTTTACATTGTTTTATCAACATGTTATGTTCTTTTTTATTACATTTATAAATTTCATTCACATTGCATTCTTGTATTTATCTAAAATAACCAAAATAATTTTGTAACTTCCTGGCTAGTTTTTACAACTGCAGGTGTTACCCACCTGTTGTCACGCCTTTTAGTTTTGTTGTTACTATATTCTATGGGGCAATTTGCCTCAGTAGCAAAATTTAATATATTTACAAGTTCATCATAGGCTTCGTCAACACCAACATCAATATAAACATCACTAAAATCAACATTACATATAAAAGACTTTAACATATTAAGACTAGAGTCAAACAAACTCCTACATACATAATTAGATATTACACTATCATTACACATATCTACATTTATGTCACATTCACTGGAGAGTGACAGGTGGTCACTTATATTACTCTGATTGGTTTTAGTATGAATATTAGAGATACCACAACCATTTGTCACAATATAATCAATGTTACGCTATTATTTTTATTTATTTGTATTCTGGTGGGAGCTGTCGATGTTACTCTTAATATAAACCTACTGAATAGATCTAATTAAAGAGATTTATCTTTAAGCTGGATTTATAGATTGACATTACATAAGCATAGCATAAGTATAAGAAGTTAAACATTCAAATTTGCGTCAGGCACTTTATAGATCGACATAACATAAGACATAACATAAGCTTGACATAAGAAGTTGACCAATGTTCAACTTCTTATGCTATGTGCTTATGTTCGACCAATAAAAACACCGGATTATAATTGTGTTTACCTTTTGAGAGAATGACATATGCGATATTCAATAAAGTTTGGTGTTTTGCCGCTTTTTGTATGCCTTTTATTTTTGAGAATGCTAAGAATTTATAAATTAATATACATAAGGCTATAATGTATACTTCTTTTAAAAATATAAACAAAATTATGACATTTGTAAGATTAGTATTTTCGCTACAGCTCAGGCGCAACATAACACAAGCCCATTTATAAACCGACCATTTATTGTAATGTGCTTATGCTATGCTATATTTATGCTATGCTTATGTTATGTAAATCTATAAATCCAGCTTGAGAGTTTACTAAAAAATTGATATTGAGATCACCACAAAGAAAAACAATGTGACAATGTGTTATGGCATTTTTTTTTTAAATATTTAAGTCGCCTCTCCGTGGACATAATAGACAGATTACATATATATTTTTGTCTTTTGATTTTATTAAACAAACACATATCTAAATATGTTGTTCTTCCGAGTCACTATCACACGTAATTTGCTTTGCACATGTATCCTGCCGAACATAAATGGCAGACCCTCCATGTATAGCATTTTTCCTACAAAAATAGGTTGCAACTTTATAGCCAGGTAAAGTTGCCATACACATTGATTCGATATTACACCAATGTTCTGTTACACAGATCACAGTTGGTTGTTCATCATTGACTAATAGTTCTAAATTCGTTAACTTATTAGAAATACCCTGTACATTTGCACATACTATTTTAAAATTCTGTTCTTGATTTAGAGCCTGCGCTGCGGCTCGAAAAATCTTGAACTTTTTAATTATAACATCTCTGAGCCATATTCTAGGATTATTTAATTCCTCTAATAGAGAGAAGTCAGTACATACCCCGAAAGAATCACTCGCCACTTCTTTATGTGTAGATAGTAACTTGGTGAGTTATTATGAATATTTTAAATATAGGTTGGCTTTTCAGTTTAAATTATCTTATTATTTTCATTTTTAAATTGTTTATACTGTTCATGGAATTGTGGATTATTGCCATTTTTTCTTAACCAATCGATATCTTCTAAATCATTAGTATCATCTCTACTTTCTTGCGCAACTACCCTTATGGCAGAAGCCCTCTGCTCGCATTATTGGAAAAATCCCTCTAAATTATGTAAACTTGGAATCTGTTCCTTAGATGTTCAGGTGCGTGCTAGAAAACTTTCTTAACCGTTGATGCTAACAAGAATAATTCCTGTCCATATGTTTTATTTGTTTTTTACTGCTATATTTTTTCGCGATAAATGCATAATCTTTCGAAGAATTAGGAATGGTGTCCACAGGTAGAATTTCAAATTTCTCTGGATTTAAAAAAATCTTTTTTCTCTAATTTATCCATGCCTATTGATAACGTCTTTTACTTCATGTTGGCCAACTACTGCCAAATTACCAATCAAAGTGACACCTTACTACCTCCATTAATCTTTTTTTTATTTGAGGATAAATTTAAATCAAAATTACATTTTCTGTGCGACCTGATTAAAATAAACCGATCCAATTTAACTTTTAATTTAGAGCTCTGCTTTCATAGCCGGAAATAACAAGATTTTAAAAACAAAGTGTCGGGCTTGCAATTTCCTTACCTCCATTACATTATCTTTTCGCATTATTTCCTGTCATTATCCCTAAAATGGCTGGTCATGTTGCAGACAAACGACGTGGCGACATGGCTGAAACAAAAGGTACTGTTAGTTGAAACGACAACGTAACGCCGAGGCATATTGTTGAATAAAGCCAGTTTATTATTGCCCAGCAGATTTTAAATTTGAATAAATTGGATAATTTTGCATGGGACATGGAAATAAAGTATAGGGTTACGATATGGGCTTTTCATGTTTTGCTACATTCGTACGCAAAATCGCTGTTTTAACTAAATCGAATGCCATTTATTCCTCAATATGTATATATCCATCACTTATAAACTTACATAAATTAACTACATAAGGTTCAAAAGTTGCATAGATATTATTTTTGCAAATATATAACAAGTAAAAAGTGCTAAACTGTTAAATTATAAGTTCAGATTCACTAGTCATGATACACACAATTACCTTAAAGCAACTTAGAGCCAGGCATAAATAAACCTAAAATGAAAACAAGCTTTGAAAGATCTTTACTAAAGAATATCAGTGGATATGTAAGGAAACTTCTAAAAGAAATAAAGAAGCAAAAATTAGCTAGCATATTTCTGCAATTCTATTGGCCTGATTGATATAATTAATATTTGGTCGAATCCAGAAATCCTCTTGGTCCATTTTAGTTTGTGTATATTGTCAAATAGGAATTTGGGCGCTTCCCATATGCTTGCTGCTGAATGTAATTATTGGCGGCGTTCCTCTTTGAGCTGTAGGTTGCGTAGATTCGATGGAATAACGACTCGCTTAATTCGAAATAAACTGTACGTATATTGGTCTTCAGATACAGGAAGGAATGCACTTAGAATGACGACTATGTTTGAATACAATTTACTAGAAGAGCGTAGAACGCATGACCATTCGATGAGGACTGACCGGACTCGACCTGTTCGGCTCCCTTGAGTTTACTTTTAGTTTAAATTGTTATGAGCGTTTTAATTCGTTTAATTTATATTGGTATGCTTTAATTAGGTTTCACTTTTATCTATGGTTCACTTTACTTTTTACTTTACTTTTTCACTGACGTAACTTTAGGGGAGGTTTGATCTTGGTTCCCAGAGAAGCGTTTGGCCTTAATTAAAAGGGAACTACTTAACCAGAAAGTCAAGATCAGGAGGTTTGACCTTGGTTACCAGAAAAGCGTTTGGCCTTAATTGAAAGGGAACTACTTAACCAGATAGTCAAGATCGGGAGGTTTGACCTTGGTTACCAGAAAAGCGTTTGGCCTTAATTAAAAGAGAACTACTTAACCAGATAGTCAAGATTGAGAGGTTTGACCCTGGTCACCAGAAAAGCATTTGGCCTTAATTAAAAGGGAACTACTCAACCAGATGATCAGGATCGGAGGGTTTGAACTTATTACCAGAGGAGCGTTTTGCCTTAATTAAAAGCGAACTACTCAACCAGATAAGTTGTCGTTTGCTTGATTTGCACGTTCTTTTATACTAAACTTTGTTGAGATTTTGCTGATTGTTTTTAAAACCTGTTTAGATAATACTCATAATATTTTATCATTCAATGTCAAGTATCAAGTTCAAACTTTAGACTGAGTGTTCCTTTGTTAATACGCTTTCTAGTTTACACAAGCCCCCCTCCAACTAGCATTGGTCCCCAATGCAAAACATCTTTTTCGGTTACAAAGTTCAAAAAGGAAAGAATCTGCTCAATAAATAAAGATTTGTGATTAAAAAAGAAAATAAAAACTCCGTTATCTTAGAAACCATCACAAACTAATTTTTGATGAGTATGTTTAAAAGGAGTGGAACCCCCTTAAATAATGACCTGCTGTCCTCAATGTTCGAATAATCATATCGTTTGGTACCTACTTAAATTTAAGTTATGTATGAGCACTAAATATTCTTCCCCTGGCATACTTCGGTCCTGGATTCCAGCCAAATGGTGTAGATCTACGTCCTTACTATATTCAGAATCTTTGTCGGACTCCTTTTGGCTGCTGTATATCAGGACTCCATCGCCATTGACTAGGGAGTGCTTCCGGTACATGTAACAAATATAAAACCAATATAAGTGCTTAACATTAACATTTTGTTCTCTATCTTAAAAAAAACTCTCTGTCATTTCAATTTTTTCTCACCCGGTACTAATTATTATTTAAAATCATACTGCATATTTTTATTAAGTGGTGCCTGAAACATATGCAAGTATCATATTATTTTCTATATTTATTTTACACTACTTATTTCCATTATATATATTTATTTTACACTAATCATTGGTTTTTTATTTTTAACTTATAATATCGCCGGCTGATATTACCATAAATTATATAATAATTATATTCAAATTATCTGAATCATATTTCGGTATTAGCATGTCCTAGCTTATGTTAAAATTACGTATACCTACAAGTGCATATTTATACAGGGTGGCATTTTTAACTGGAATAAATTCAGTATTAGGGAGCCTATTTATTTGTTGAAAAAATAAAGGAACACGGATCCTTTTATTTTCAGTTTGGCACATTTTTTTTGGTCTCTTTATAAAATTTACCCTCTTTTGAGGGTAGAAACCACCCCCAACTTTTTTTTCAAATGTGAAGGTATGTTTTGTGATAGCTCGTTGGAAAGGGAATAAAAAAAGGAATATGACCCACTATTTACTTTCGCATTTTGATAAGCTAGGAAGCTAGAAAAAAAATCGAATTTTTCGACAAAGTTATTTTATTATAAGTATTGTTGGAAATGTTGCCCATTTTTTTCTTGGCAAAACCCTAATCTAAAATAAAATTCATTCTTGACATTACGAATCATATCTGGAGTTATTTGGCGAATTTCGTATGTAAGTCGTTGCTTAAGTTCATCTAAATTTTCTGGTCTTGTTACGTAAACTTTCGTTTTTAGGTGACCCCAAAGGAAATAATCCAGAGGATTAAGGTCCGGCGATCTTGGCGCCCATTCAATGGTACCTCTTCTTCCTATCCAGCGGTTTGGAAAAACTTCACTCAAATAGTGTCGCACGTTTTGGGCGTAATGAGGCGGAGCACCATCCTGCTGAAACCATATTCGATCATCATGAAGATCTGCTTCTGCTTGATGAGGAAATAAAGCAGTCAAAGCTGGCATAAGCTCTTCTTGCAAAAAATTCAAATATGTAGTGCCATTTAAGTTAGCTGGAAGGTATATTGGGCCAATGACTTGGTCGACAATTATGCCTGCCCAAACATTAAGTTTTTGCGGCCACTGAGTGAGGGGTTTCTGTGGACCAATATCGACAGTTCTGTTTATTGACTTCACCATTGAGTGCAAAAGTACACTCATCTGTAAAAAGAATCCAATCCAAATCTGCTAAATGCTGATCAAGTGCATTCATCATCACTTCACAAAACTGAAGACGGCGGTCCGGATCATCTTCTAGTAACTCTTGTACGTATTGCATTTTATAAGGACGCATTTGACATGATTTTACTAACTTTAATGCAGACGTATGGCTTATGCTGCATTCTCTTGCAACCTGTCGAACTGGAGTATTAGGATTTTCTTGGAGAGTCAGTAAAACATTTAATTGCGTGTCTTCATCCATTACTCGAGACTGCCTTACTCTTGGTATGTCTCTCACGTGGCCCACTTCACGATAACGATTTTCAATTTTGCTGATGGTGCTTTGGGAAATTGCTGGAAGATCAGGGTGTCTTTCGTGAAATAAAGCTGCTACTTCTGCTTGTGTACGCGATCTGTCTCCAAAGCCAATCATCATTAAAATTTCAATTTTTAGTGCTTCAGTTAAATAACCCATTTTTGTATGAAAATACTTCTTATTTAAAGTAATGGTTCAAACTGCACAAAATACTACAACAGATAAATTATTCGCTTCTGCCAAACTAAAAATAAAGTGACCATTGGAATGCGACAGACAAGTAAACAAAAAGCCTTATCAATTACATTTTTCCCTTTTTATTTAGACATTCCGCGCAGGCAAAATCCACTTGCTAAAATGGCAACATTTTATTATTTTTCTGGCTTTCTAGCTTACCAAAATGCAAAAGTAAATAGTGAATCATATTCCTTTTTTTATTCCCTTTCCAACGAGCTATCACAAAACATAACTTCACATTTGAAAAAAAAGTTGGGGGCGGTTTCTACCCTCAAAAGAGGGTAAATTTTATAAAGGGACCAAAAAAAATGTGCCAAACTGAAAATAAAGGCACCCATGTTCCTTTATTTTTTCAGCAAATAAAGAGGCTCTCTAATATTGAATTTATTCCTATAATAAAATAACTTTGTCGAAAAATTCGATTTTTATTTTTTCTAGCTTTCTAGCTTATCAAAATGCGAAAGTAAATAGTGGGCCATATTCCTTTTTTTATGCCCTTTCCAACGAGCTATCCACAAAACATACCTTCACATTTGAAAAAAAATAGTTGGGGGTGGTTTCTACCCTCAAAAGGGGGCAAATTTTATAAAGATACCAAAAAAAATGTGCCAAACTGAAAATAAAGGGACCCGTGTTCCTTTATTTTTTCAACAAATAAATAGGCTCCCTAATACTGAATTTATTCCAGTTAAAAATGCCACCCAGTATTTCAACTATTGTCAGCGAATTCCAAGTCGATGGCTTGATTGTTTATTTTTTGAAACGTACATCGCAACTCTACGTCGGCGTTTTGGATTTTGTTTCTATTAAACATAATAACAAACATTAGCACGTAAACTTGGTCTGCCTTGAGAAATCCGGCCCACTATTTGTGATTATATAACATTGATATGTTTATTACGTTGATCGTAAACATTGCCGGGATAGAACAATACTAATAACAGTGGACATTTAATAAATATGTGGATTACTTACACCGACGTCCATTATATTGCTTTAACCGATGATATTATTTGTATATTTGTATTTTTAATTAGTATCATCCCTATCAGAGTCGGTGCATTCTCTAAGAAGGCCAATGCTTGTTTTTCGGTGTAAATTATCTCACATAAATTACAAGTTTTTCGCTTATGTTTTACTTATCGTTAATAATAGGTGCCATATTTTATTTCCTTATCTTAATCCATATTATATACTCTAATCTTTTACAGTTTTATCTATTATCACGTGGTGTAACTATCTCTATGTATTGTAACAATTGTTACTTTTGTGATGTATTTTCTTTAATTTTTTCCTGTTATTTATAACTTTTAACTTATTTTCCTTTGTTTCTATTACTACTCGAGTTTACTATGTCTTTATATATACATCTATACATATGTATCCCTATGTAGATTCCAATTTCATCTCCTAGGTCAACCTGTTGCCCACGTGTCTTATGATCTTCCCTATAAGGTACTTCTCTTCGACAGTTGGCTACAACATTCCCTATGTGACCTCTATATAATTTTACTTTCTAGTTTCTCTTTTTAATGTAGTTCAATATTATAATTCTCGTACTCTCAATACTATAACTCTTTGATTCCTCTTATAAATAAATGCCTATGTGTTTTTCCCAAAATGGTACTATCGTCAGACACTTGCATTTAAAATTATAACTTGTGCTTTTCTAATGCCTCCGTGTTTTTACAATGATTTCCCAAATGTGGTACCTGTCATTAACACTTGCATTGAACATTATAACTTCTCTAAGTTATATATTCCTCAATTTTTCTCTATATGAACCTTCTTTCTCTTTGGACGCCTACATGTTTGCCTTATGATTTTCGCTACTTTCTTAGATAGGTACTAATCATCAACATTCGCATTCCAAATTGTATTTACATATTCCTAACATATTTTTACTATTTATATTCCCTAATTTTCTATATTTAGTTGCTTAGTGTCTGGTCTCTTTGTATTTACTTAGTTTTGGTTATTTTTTTTTTGCTTAATTTTTGGTTTCTTTGTGTTAACTTAGTTTCTGGTTGCTTCCTACTTAGTTACGGTTTTTTTAGTTTTTTTTATTTATTTTTATTTCTTGGTTCCTCCCGACCCTGGTCCAGTTCGTCGTATACCCCTAGTGTATTGTTTCTTTATAGATGCTGATTTCTTCATATATTTATGCTGCTTTCTTCTAGTTACTATTACTGTATGTACCTTAGATAATAGTTTTATAAGACTTCAACTATGCTTTGTGTCCACGCCTTTGTTCTTTACCTATACAATTTTCCCAGTAGGATACTTATCGTTAACACTTGCGTTTACAACGGTAACTCTATTTCCTAGTTACTTTTCTCCAGTTTACTCCTCAATTTTCCACTTATTCCAACGCCTAAGTGCTTTTGCTATGAGTTTCCCAATACGGTACCTATCGCTAACACTTTGCGTTTAAAATTGTAACTATACTCTAGCTAAATTTCTCTATATCTGCATAGACTGCTTATTTTTTCCTCTCATAAGGGTGATTTTTTCTTTTATCTAAGGTATGATACTATTGATATTTGTGTTTAAAATCTAAAATTGCTGAAAATTTTCTTTTTCATTATGGTCCTCTTCTGTAATACTCAGTAATGTTGATTGATGGTATCTCAAATCTGAAGAGAGGCTGGTACACGATTTTAACCGTGTGGATCCCAATGGCCATGAATTTTGCTTGGAGATTTATTTAATTCCGACGAAAGAAAAAAAAAATTTGATTGACCCTGTATGTCAGCAATTAAAACAGCGCTTCAAAAATGGCTTAAAAAGAAAATGAAGATATATACTTATGTGCCCGGGAGTCAGAATGGCGTTACTTGTAGAAAGGCGAAAAGGTACTTCCATCCTGTGACTTCACTCCATCTGAAACGCCTCCGGGGTTAGGAATCTGAACAGCTGCCTCCAATAAACGTCACTGCGGATCCGAACGGCACCTTCAAAGGATATCTCCTCGGCGAATCCATGGTCCTAGGTCCAATGTACAAGGATCAAACGGCTGCCTCCAAAACGTGTCGACGACTGGAAGAGACGGTGCTTCTGCTACTTTGTTCTCGGGATCGAAAATGGCGTTCTCCACCACGTGTCAACGAAGCTTCTAGGAGGGACCGGACTCGATCTAGTGCGTTTCCTTGAAATAATTTGCTAGTAACCTTGGAATGTATTTTACTTTTATTTTAGATTTTTAGGAGGCGTTTTAATTCGTTTCAGTTATATTGGTATGCTTTAATTAGGTGTCACTTTTATCTATGGTTCACTTAACTTTTTACTTTACTTTTTCACTGATGTAACTTTAGATGAGGTTTGATCTTGGTTCCCAGAGAAGCGTTTGGCCTTAATTAAAAGGGAACTACTTAACCAGAAAGTCAAGATCGGGACGTTTGACCTTGGTTACCAGAAAAGCGTTTGGCCTTAATTAAAAGGGAACTACTTAACCAGATAGTCAAGATCGGGAGGTTTGACCTTGGTTACTAGAAAAGCGTTTTTCCTTAATTAAAAGGGAACTACTTAACCAGATAGTCAAGATCGGGAGGTTTGACCCTGGTCACCAGAAAAGCGTTTGGCCTTAATTAAAAGGGAACTACTCAACCAGATGATCAGGATCGGAGGGTTTGAACTTATTACCAGAGGAGCGTTTTGCCTTAATTAAAAGGGAACTACTCAACCAGATAAGTTGTTTGCTTGATTTGCACGTTCTTTTATACTAAACTTTGTTGAGATTTTGCTGATTGTTTTTAAAACCTGTTTAGATAATACTTCATAATATTTTATCATTCAATGTCAAGTATCAAGTTCACACTTTAGACTGAGTGTTCCTTTGTTAATACGCTTTCTAGTTTACAATATGCATTAGGAACGCAATACTGAGGATCCATAATATTACAAAGAAATGGTGGAAATATCGTAATGGAAATATGAAAATGTCATAATGAAATATTTATTCACCCATATTATTTGTCGTTGGATGAAGATGTATTATTTATTTCGGCATTATTATAAAGAAAGAAAAAAAAATAAAAACGCGAAAAGATTGGATCCACTCTTCGTAACATATTCAAAAGATATACTAAGAAATAATGTCGAGAGAAACATTTACAATTATTATTTTGAGCCAAATTGATCCTTTCCTTAGGAAATCAAATAGTAATTTACCTCAGAGGAAAAATTAGTAATAAGATTGAGATATGTATAGTTTGAAAAACATATAATCAGTAGAATCTAGAGATTGTCAAAAATTAGTGAACTTGAGTATGCCTTGGATTATACGGATGCTATTGGATTGAAAATGAAACTGTCACTTTGGGATTCGATTTATTTTTACTAAAAAATTTGCCTCTGCTGTTTCTGTAATAAGTAAAATTCATTTTAATAAAATTTTGCAGCTGATTCGGTTTTACTGTATTTCACATGCGGGACGATCTATTTGCAAACCTTCATCTTGTATCGGTTTTATAACTTGCGTGCTTAGGAGATGGAATTGTACGCTTTTCTTGCAAAGGTTTGTTGAAGGATTTAAAGCAATGCAAGTATTTGCCCAAAAGTAGTATTTTTTATTTGCTGTTGTTGCTGATCTACTATTTAGCTTTTATATGAAATAACTTGTATAAACTAATGCTTTATTTTTGAATTATTTATTCAAATCACTACTTTTCTCTATTCCCTCATAATTTACTGAATTTGGTAACAATTTTCAGGTTATAGCATCTTATTATACTTAGCACTATAGTGGATAATAATGAATGATAAATTACTATCAAGGGAAAATCTCCTGACTTACGTGATCTACCTGTGTACCGAAGCCATCGAGAGCTACGGCAAATCTCGTGCAGTGGCTCTCGACATATCCAAAGCGTTTGATAGAGCGTGGCATGACGGATTGTTAAGGAAATTGACAGCATACGGAGCACCATCAGCAATGCTTCTATGGCTTTACAATTTCTTAAGCTTTCGAGTTGGTACACAGTCTCCAGTTTAACGCAGGAAAGAGTCAAGCAGCTGTCTTCTCAAGAAAAACGCAAACACCACAAGACTTGCCTTATCAATGACAGGACAAACACTGACTCTGGCTTCATCCATAAGCTTGCTGGGCATCAACGTAAAAAACACTATGTTTTGTCGTAATCACGTTACCAAAATCGACAAGGCAATAGCAGAGAACACGGTAGGTGTTCTCTGGCAATAGCACATAAGCTAGGAGCACTCTATAGAGCAAATCGTTGTATACAGCTCATCAGCTCTTACTCAATAAGACCCGATAAGACCATCTCTGAATTACTATTCCCATGTGTGGAGCTCGGCACCCAACAACTTGCTCAAGATATTTGACTCCATACAGAGAAGAGCAGTTGCGTGACTACTTTGTCTGGAGCACTGCCTAGCTTTAGAACTTGCTAGTAACCTCTTTCCCGAAAACTGCCACCTACAGCACTTCAAATCCAGCGTCCTACAAGACGTTTCACATGCCACATCAGAGGGCTTCAGAGTTGCGCGCGCATCACATTGTTGATAAAAATGTCTAACATTACACTTCACGCATGGCCCTCCGCTCGCTTCGCTCGCTACGGGCGCGCAACCAACAGACACTAACCAAAACTAACCCAAGACATGCCCAAAATGAAGAAAAAAACTTTTTACGCATAATATTAAAAATTAAAAAAAAACTGAGCCCCCGCGGCCGTATCGCATACTCAGAATTCAACCACTGAGCTACGGACCAGTAGACAGCCATTCGCTGGACCCCAAAAATACGGTTTTTGTCAACAATGTAATGCGCGCGCATCTCTGAAGCCCTCTGATGTGATACAGGAAACATCTACTCGTCGTCCACCATCTTCTCCGCACACGCACGTTAAGAGGTATAGGATTTTAATTTTGTGCGTGTGCCGAGCATTGAAAAAAATTAAAAAATACAAAAAAATTAGACGCAATAAATTTAATGAAATATTTAAGGGTAATCGTTAATTAGTAATTAATTAAGGGAAACCAAAACCTATAAGAATTATTTATAAATTTTGTCGTAATAGAAATATAATGGAATCAAATCAAATAATACAAGTTAACATTTTTATGCAAATGCCATCATGCCTACAAGCATTTGAGTCCTAAAGTTGTTAGTAGGAAAAAATAGTCACTTTTCAAGCTTTCTTTAATGGGAAATGTAATATTTTAATGGTAATGATGTTGCATATGCTTTATGTAATATACATTTCTAATATGATATACTTAGATGTAACCTACTAGCTATAAAATCGCCAAATAATAAAATGTTAAGCAACTAATTTCCTACTGCCCAAACATTTACGAAAAAATACTGTAGCCTTCAGGTCACCTTTTCTTCTTATCGTCACTTTCTTAAGCCTTTCTTGAATTTCCTATTAAATTAGTTCAGTTCATGGACAGCATATAAAACAAATTTAAATATTTCATTTAAATATTCAAATAAGCTGAAATGAGATACAGGAGTTTAACTCGATAAAAACTGTGAGGTATCTGTATAACACAGGGACCATTTAGACTACAACGATGAATGGCAAATAAAAAATAAAAGTTTTAATGCATGCAGTGCCCTCAGCTTTTTCCGGAAGTTAATTTAAATAATGATTCAACAAAAAAGAGTTTAGTAGGTAATGAGTTTGTCTCGCTGCAGGCCTATAATGGCTCAAATTTGAATGGAACAGTAGGTATTAAGTGTTTTTCATTCTAATGGAAATACGCTATCATAAAATAGGATGTTAATTTTCTGTAGCAATTTAAACTCAATTTGATACCAGCTAGTTTATAATTAAGATAAAATTAGTTTTAATTGGAATTGCAAAAATATATCCATATTTCTAATTAAGTATTGTCACGAAATGTTTTTATCCCGTGACGCTACGCCTTGATTAGCGTGCAGGAGAATAGCTCAGATCCGGAATCGCTCTACGTCAGGTGAGAAGAGATGATAAAGAAAGCACTTCGGATAAGCAATAACAACGTAAAAATGTTGATAAGATTATATTATACCCAAGTAATAAGGTGCGCAGGCTTTCTCGATTGAAGTATATTTATGAATTGAGGCATTTCTCGGAAAAACATCATTAGTCCAAAATTAACATATTATTTGAGAAAATGAAAAAACCCTCCGACGTCCTCGATTTTGATTAGAGTACTTTATTGGTATATCTAGTATGGATAAAACTATATATTATAAGATACTTTTTCCAGAATCACTCATGGATTTTTTTGGCAAACGCATATGAAAAAAACGCAAAAAACACATGAAGATGTGAGGTTTTTAAAAGAAAAAAATTAAGAAGTGTCCATAATACAAAGACCAAAAAATAAAAACCAACTCTGATACAAAAACTATTTAAAAAAAACAAGTGTCCTTAATACAGACACTAAAATGAAAAAAACACATGGACATGTGAGGTTTTTAAAAGAAATAAATTAACAAGTGTCTTTAATACAAACAGTAAAAAAATAAAAATCAACTCTAACACAAAAAACTAATTTTAAAAGAAAAAAAAATAGTGTCCTTAATACAAACACTAAGATAAAAAAAACACAAAAAGCACATGGACTTATGAGGTTTTAAAAAAATAAAAAGTGTCCTTAATGCAATCACTAAATAACTGAAAATCAACTCTGACTAACAAACAAACCTCACTACTATCATAGTCAGTCTTCGCAGCAAAT
>JAEQML010065133.1:0-21297 GCA_016904865.1 Pissodes strobi | reverse complement strand
TTTCAGTACCCTTTTTAATGTCAACAGATACAACCGACAATAACTGACTTCTCGAACGCCGCTTTGACCTTTCTAACCCTGTTTGTTGTCGTTCTGAGGGCGGGTTGCGCCTTCTCTCTGAGGGCGGGTTGCGCCTTCTCTATGCGAGATGGCGCAACCCGCCCTCTCTCGCTTATCCTGAAATAAGGTCCATAGCCCTGCCATAGAATCAATTGTTATAAAAATGATTTTAATTAAAAAGTTAGTTTAGTATAAGCGATAGACATGCAAGGAGGTGCAGTCCGCTCCCAATTTTCTACTATAAGGTAAGTACCCTTGTCTCCCAATTTAGATCAGAAAAACCTTTACCAGCGACTGAGACTTATCACCGCAGACAGGAGCAGATTACAGCAATTAATCAAGACCTGGAGAAAATTTGGGGCGACAGAAATTTGGTCCAGTTTAATGCAGCAAAGACCCAAGCAGCCACGTTTACCAAGAGGGCCAATACGGCGGGCCCTAGCATCATTATGGCAGGATCGACCATTCCTTCATTCTCGCCAATCGAACTGCTGAGTGTCTCGGTCACCAGCAATATGTCCTTGCATGACCACGTTGCTAACAAGGGAGATGACCTCATCGATCCATCACTAGACAAGCCAGCAAAGATAGATACAGGAATCGCTACCCTGAGTAGGAATCTAAAAGCTTACCAGAAACTAGGGAATATTCCTTCTAATGCCAACGCGGATGCGTTAAATGCGGGCCTTCGCATTGATCATAATTTAAGAACCAATAATCCAAAATGTCACAAGGGCTGCTTCGTACCTTGCGATTCAACCAAGCTCGGTAGAACTTAGAGAGATATGCAGATTGGTTGTCAAGAAAATATCGAGCCATCCGTTAAGTTAGCTACACGGGGAAGTCTCGAAGAGGTGAAATCAGCTAATGACAAGATGGAATGAATTTTCTGTGGCAAGCACGGGCCAAGAGTCAATCCAACTCACAGACTGACTTTCACAGAAGCTAGAAATGCGATAGAAGCCGCTGCAACCAAGAAACTAGACAGTAAGATTTGAATCGCACTCCCGGGTTGGCAGGGTAGGCTCGGCGTATGGTATCATAACAACTGTCGGACAAAGTATGTGTGAGACTTAAAAACTAACTCAGGTCTAGGCAAGAAATCGAAGCAGTTAGCTAAATTACGTGACGTTGCACTTGAACAATTGACTGATCAAGCAAATAAATACTGAAAAGGAATGCAGTGAAGATGCACCTGCATTTCTGTTAGTTGATCTTGCCCTCAGTCATGCCGACAAACTGCTTAAGGAAAGAGTGAGTAAAGGGTTTCTACACTCCAGCGGCTTTAAGGAAATGTTGCTTAATTCTGAGGGCTTCATACGAGGAGCAGAATACAAGACAAGCGATCTCCCCAATCCGGAACCAGCCATCACCGTGCGGCTGGAAAGTCGGCTCGGAAGGATGGAGGATGCTCTATAGAACTAAGCCTACAGCACAAGAGACTTGTAAAGAAACGCCGGTGTCATGTAAATATAAAAATAAATGCACCGGGAAATGCAACTGCGCTAAATCTAAAGTCCTTTGCTATGAGTTTTGTTGTTGCCCATGCTTTAAGTACCTTGATTAATGCCAAAAAAAGTGCCAAAGTCTGATATTTATGACCCCAATTTGTAATGTAGGTATTAAATTTAATATTATTACATTACGTGATTACATCTAGTACAATGAATAATATTATCCATTAATAACGATATGGAATTAATGCTAAATGCTTTAAATGATGCTGTTAAACTGTCTGTTGGTAATAAATATGGCTTTTCTTAATCTTTTAGTTTTCTATCCACCTTACAACCGAGGTAACCTAAAGTTAACTATTTTGATTATATTATATTTATGAGCATACCGATTAAAGAACGTGTATGGGTCCATTGGGACCTGATTTATTCATATTTTGATTGTGGAAACGGAGTCACTCACCAAAATCCCTAGCTTAACACTACAAAAACGATTACATTAGTTTCTGCGCCTGAGGGTAGACAATCTGCCACCACGCGGCTGGTATATACTCCAGTTACGTTCCAGAACATCTCCTGTAATATTTTTGAGTGGTACTCATCCATAGAATTGGTCGGGTGTGCTCGATTAGCGATTTTCTCAAAATTGTCCCTGGCAGGTATGCAACCCGCTATATCGCTGCTCTCCCGTGGTTGCAAACTTGGTTCCACTTCTTAAAAGTGAGGTATGGGTATATACTACCACTGTGCCAAATCTCAATGCTCTATTCAAAAATGCAAGGTTGGTTTGACTAACCGTCGTACTAGTAAGAGACTTCATAATAACTATTATCAAGTGTTGGGTAGATTGGAATAATCAACTGGCTGGTGAATTTGGGGATATGTGAAAAATATAGTCTATAATAAAAGAAGTAGAAATATTGATGAAATTTGGAGAAAAAATTGTCAAAGAAATAAGAAATTTAGACGTAATGAGAACGAAGCAATAAAAATGTACTAGAACGCCAGAAACGAAATTATGAGAAATGTGACGAGATTAATGGGGGACATGCAGAACATTTAACTCGAGCTAGAATTTAAAAACTATATAAATAGTTAATTTTATAAAATTATTAGCAGAAAATAAAGATGAATCAAATCAAATGAGACTTCAAGCATCAATGTCGTGATCATCAATGTCGTGATATTGGAAAAATAAACCTTTATCTCCAGGTGGCAGCAAATATGTAAATAGGTAAGCAATTATATCGCAGAAAATCATAGCATTGTATTTCTAAAACCTTCATTATTTCGATGAACTCAAAATTCTGATACATTATATATTATGTAAAAATATGCAGAATTACCCAGAAAACTCAAAATCAATAAGAAATGTGGTATAAAAACAAAGTGTATCTTGCTTTTTTGAAACATCACCTATGTACTAAATCAAAAACATCTGAAAAGCAGATGAAATCTAACAACTTTTGTTCGAAACATTTTTTGCCAATTTCATAACTAACAGAAATATTTCCATTAAAGATCTATTTGGCTCACCCTATAGAAGGGTACATGGTACCAACTTACCTGTGCTCTTCATAGGCAGTGCACATCCTTCTAGTTCTAGTCCAAAGTTTAACATATTAAAGGACATTAAAATATCAGCCAGATTAAGATAATTTCAAACATATAATAGCTTTTGCATTTTTAGATAAACCAAATCTGCTTTACGGAAACAAATTCAAAATGTACCTTTTATCATTACTAAAATTACAAATAAATTAGTAACTATATTTTAAGCCAAATATTGGGAAATATAGGATATCTAAGTAAACTATCCTTCCTCTTCAGCAGGAGCTTCTTCGGCGGGTTCAGCTTCCTCCGGTGGAGCTTCTTCACCTTCAGCGTCCCCTCCTTGTTCTTCTTTTGCCGGTGCAGCATCACCTAAAAATTAATCCAGATAGAAGAGCAAAATCAGATTACTAAATTATTAAAAATAGTTAAGAAATATCAATATTCTATTCGTGGTGATCTTATGAGTGCCTTAGGTCCGTTCTCCGCAGCCTGATTAGCTTCGTGTATATACTGTGTTCTAGAAGCAGCTCTTATTGATCAGCCCGTCGCCGTCGGATCGCGGATTTTCCTTGGGATAATATTATATTAATAGTTACGCAACTACCGGTACCGCATGTATGTTTGATGGGTGTTGGTGGATAGAAGGGTGGTGATTATTAGGTCGCTTAAAAAGAAAGGATTTGTTCAATGCCTATTGTAGTCTTTCTATAGACTTACATTGTAATGACTTCGATTTTCCCTTTACGAACATAATATTGTCTGGAGTGTAAGTAGCCTTGAGAAAGGCAAACATTAAGTAGAAAAAATTGTTCGTATAAGTTTAGTTTCATATTTTTATTCCGATCTTATGCCCTCGCTTGTCTTCTTCGTCACGGCCCATTAACTTCGAAACCGGCTATTGCCTTCATATTCTGTAGTAGGGTATTTTTATTTTGATTTAAGGGATTTATCCGTAAAACTGCGGAAGGAAATAGTCGATGGTGATGCAATAAAAGGAAAAACTGTTCTTTTTATCTAAGATAAAATATACAGAAAATACGTTATACCTATGACTTTTTAAATGTTAATTGTTGATAATGACAAATATTTTAAAGTACCAATATTTTCTGACAGATAGACTGAAAAAGTCCCAGCAGATCCTGTCATACATTTTCCGTTTAAAAATCGTTTATGACAAAACAATTGCCAGGAAAATAATAATATTCATATTTTTTGTAGAAGTACTGTAATAATATCCCTCAATTATTCAATTACTAAAATATTGATGTCCGACAACAGAATATGCATTAAAATATCTTTTTCAATTAGTGGCTATTAGTTTAAAAAATGTACAAGTTGCGTTCGACTGGATATGAAATAAACCCTCCTGGAATAATAACTGTTTCATAATATTCAGCCAAGGTATTTTAATAGTATTCACTTATAAGGATTAATTCAGTCATTAACCCGACTATTTGATATGGTCTTACTTTTAATACAGATAAGAATATGTTTAAATAAATACGTATAAAAATAAAATTAGGGCTATTTAATTATAAAATATGCACCAAGCGTTTTTGAAAGTATTTAAAAAAATTATATTTGCACAAGAGTAGATAGAGAAGCAGCAATTATTGTCTTTCAAATCAAACGTTCTGATCTAAAAAATGCCGTCTGGTAGATCGCGTAATTGTTAATCCTAAGTACACTTTCCTAAAATCATATTGAAATTTCTGACTAAAACTGGTTTGCCCTTTCTGTGTGAAGAAGTATTATTTTGCCCATAGCGTCATTAGAGATAATAATTATGACTACTTAATATTATTTTCACATCTTTCCAATGCATTAGCGGCTATTATGGAACCTTGTCTCAAATTAGGCCTCTCAATTTTTCATGAAATAGAACTAGTGTATATAGATTGAAAGAACTCGTTGGATGAAGTGTCTGTTTAAGAAAAATTAAATATTCATAAAAATTGGCCATTTTCAAAAAGTGCAATGCAAAAAAATGTGAGTGCATAAACCGCACGACAGAAGTGAAAACTTCAATAGAGCGATATGAAAAACTATATAAAAGTAAAAACAGTTCACACGCGGTAGAAGTGAAACCTTCATGAAACTAAACCAAGAGGTTACCCATCCAAGTACTAACCACGCCCGACATTGCCTAACAATCATCAGGGATCGGACTATTTTTTAATTTTTACTCTTGGCTTGGCAAACATGTAGCAACATTAAAATGCTAACTAAACAGTAATACACGTTGGAAAATCCATAAGGTTTTTCTTTCAGTATGAGAAAGTAATTAAACAAATGCGTCCAGGAGAACAGTCTCGACTACCTGGAAGCATCCCGAGAAGTCCTGGCAAATTGCCTAGTAGCAGCGCCACCACTTAGAAGACAAGACAAGACAACATGTAACAACTGTATAACAGTGTTCTCTCGCAGGCTCGCTTAGGTTAGTTGGAGTTATCTTTAATTAATTTTGATTATATATGGTTAGTTTTGATTGAATTGAACTAGTATGGGTTAGTTTGATAGCCTGCCGATTATCTCGACCAAACCAAATTCAAGAGACAATTACGCAAGTGCTAGAAACATGAAAAGGAAAGTGAATGTGCCGTGAAGAGATAAGTGGAAAACAGTCGAGAACAAGAGGTAGACAGAAGAGTCAGTTAGTCATACACATGAAAATATGAGTAGGCAACCGTAATTCTCTGGACTAATCTTACAGTGATAATCATAGAACCAAGTGAAATGATTTCAGACTTTTATTTTTAGTTATTTTTAACTTTACTTTTACTTTCCTAGAACTTAGTTTTCAAGTATCGAAGTTGTCATAAGTACACTCGAAAACTAAATGGAAGCTATTAAGAAAATGTAGAGATAAATTAGTATATTAAAAGAAGGAATAAATAAAAGATAATAAGCTAAAATACATACATGAGGACGAACTTCATATACAGCCTAGGTAAAAATGACAACGATAATATCTCGATTCAATTATTCAAATCAATCAATATCAAAATACACACGAGAAATATTCCAGTATAGAATAAAGCGCCTCTATGAAAAAAGCTTTTCAGGCTTTTTTTATATTTAGAAGTAAATACTTTGATTCTGTTTAATATGCTCCGGTAAGCGGTTAATATACAAAATGAGGATGTATCTAGAATAATGTGATAAAAAGTATTTCTAGTTGTGTATTTGATTGTATCATTGACACCTACACACATTTTTCTGCATATGATTTACACCAACACTATTTCCTCAGCAAAGCAAACCATATTGCAACAAAGAGTTTACACAGCCAAAATAATATTTTTTAGTGTTGCAAGGTTGAAATTTGCAAACGAAATTAAGCTAATTTTTTTACAAAGGTGCCAATATGTTTACTAAATGAGTATCTATAAAAAACTTCAACGATCTCATTCTGTATAAGAGCTTTATTTGTCAGATTAATAAGTCGTTCTGACAAGTCAACTTTTATTTAACGCAGTTGATAATAATGAAAAACTAGTAAATTGGTCTTATCAATATTTAGTAATTGGGCCAATTTTATCATACCAGCATTTCATTTCTTTGGCAAAAACTTATTGTGGACAAACCAAGGTAAAATTGAAGAAAAACTAAGAGAAGTTGCTGTGTAAAACCAATTTTTTTTTCTATATAGGTAGTTTTTGTGAGTTTAATTTATCCATAAACAACGAGCATGGGGTACAAAATTAATATATCGGGTTAATATCAGTGTTTTACCGGATGCAAAAAAGTTTGTTAAAAGAACAAAGATTATCTTGATTTTTCTACGGAAAGGTTCCAAATAAACAAAATTATGGGATTTAAGAGAAAAAATAACCACAAAAAATAACGCAAACTAAAAAGTAAGAAACATCCAATACTTCTGTAAAAAAACTAAAAAAATCGTACCTTGAACAAAGCTGTGTGGCTCTAATTCGAGTGGAAAAGGATCTGGAAAAATAATACAAAAATTCCGTCTTAAAAAAAACGTACTAATAAAATGATAATCGGTTGCAAAAGAGGAAGGGGTAACAACTGCGATCGCCGCCAACCGTTATGAATGGCAAAATGTTTTTAAATTTGTATAAAAGTAAGGGAAGCGGTGCAGAAAACGGTGAAAAGTTATACAGGGGAGGAGAAGTTTCTGGGGACCTGAACCCATTTTCAATGTCAAATGTCAAAAGTCCCAAGTCAAGATATGCAAACTTTAAAAAATATATATATAATATAAATTCCACTTTCTGGGTCTATGTGACGCTATTGCACATTTTATTTTAAGAAAAACCACGAACATTATAACGAAATACGTGAGAACGCGTTTGTTTATCGAATAACATAACCTAAGGTTCTAGCAATTAGAATGATACAAATAGTATAAGTTTATATTAAATCATGAGAGGTATAGTATAAGTATATTTTTATTCTTTAGATTTTTCAATGGCTGCTGGCTCGGCTAGGTAGTACTTTCGCTTCGCAGTGGTTTGGTGTGAGATACCAAGTGGTTAACGACCACACCCAAAAAAAGGCGGCTTTTAGAAGAACATCAAAGGAGTGATCGAACTGTTTAGAATATCTTTAAACTTATATGAATTTATATGGATCATATATGTCGTTATGTGATAGTAGTATATAACAGTAAATATTTTATAAAAATAATTGTTAGGACCATCGAAGTTAATTTAATTAAGAGCATTCAGAAGCACAGTGCTATCTTTTCAAAAACATTCGTTTATTAATCTTAAACTATATAAGATTTTCTAAAACAAAACATATGCTTAATGTAGTAAGTTATTTTCAAAATAATTTAGGATTAAGATTTATGACATTTAAAAAAGGATCGAAGTCCTAAATGTTCCACAAAGCTCATTATACAAACTAGAACATACACACTAATGCAGTTCGAATTTAGATGAAATATGTCTACATATATCTCCAGGAGCAAAACTAGAATTACGATGGAAATTTTTAATTTTTAAAGATTTTATAGTTATAAAATGTGATTCTATCCAAAGGAAGAATGTGTGTAAAAAAATAAAATACCTGTAAAATGGTAAGAAAAAAAATAGCAATGGTCCTTTTATAAAAACAAAGGAAACTAACTAATTAATTACAAACATTCATAATTATTGTAAAAAACGGTAGTAATATTTAATAACGGTTTGATTAAATGAAATGAAATGACAAAGTGATTTTAAAAGTTTAAAATTTAAATGTCTTCTTAGCCAACACGTTCGCTTTCTGAAAAAGATAGTTCTTCGTCGGATTCATTCGATACAGAGATCACCATTGGTTTAAGTTCAATTTATTGTCTACCTTCCATGCCTCAGAAATAATGTTCTTTGTACTGTACTGGTCTTTGTACATTTTATTCCATACATTTAAAACTTCAGTGACCCTGTGGTATCAGTAATAGCAGCTACGTCATAACGTCTTTTAGCCTCTGACCGCACCATTTAGAAGACATTAAACTGGCAATTATAGGGTGTTAGAGAGAAACCCTGCAAGTGCCCTAATGATGTTACAACACAACACCATGTGCCTAATAATCACAAGGAAATTTATTCGAAATGATGATTAAAAACAAGCTGAACGCCGTTTTGCAGGGAATGAGTCTCATATACGACAACCATTTGGGTTCAGTAAAGGCAAGTCTACAGTAAGTGCTATCACAAAAGTATGTAATATCGCCGATAAAGTTAAAAGGACATATGAGAATAGAGACTTTTTTGTATTAATCCTCATAGATGTACAAAACACGCTCAATTGCTCTACTTGCGGGGAGATAATGAGTCCGTTAATGGAGGAGGAAGTAGATGAGTCCCTGGTTAACATATTAAGAGAACCATAATGACAACCGGCGCGGCGGCCAATCACACGAAATGACTTGCGGTGTGCCTCCTCGATCAGTTTTTGGACCCATTCAATGGAACTTCTTTCATAATCAAGTTCCTAGACTGGACATGACAATGTCAATAATTTAGCTGTAACAGTCAAGGCACGGACTACGACAAAAGTAGAGAATAAGGCTCAATATGTCATGAATAGCCTAACCAAAAAGCGTGAAGCTTTTTGGTTACGTTAACAGATAAGAGGGCAGCGACTAAACCTACATATCAAGGGCACGAAAGCGATCACATCAATGAGCGTGGGTTATTCCTCTACAGAAACATAAGGGTGATAGGGCACGTGAAGCGGCTAGGAGAGAAGGCAAAACAAATGATCACTGCGCTCTTCAGTGTAATGCCAACGGTGGGAGGACTGAAGTTAGATAAAAAAAAAAACGGCTGCCGGCGACTGCCGTGTTAGACGCAGTAAGGCCTGTTTCACACATACACGGTGGCCGTCCAAACGGCGCCGTTTAAACGGCTAAAGGACGCATGAAATAATGAGTGCTTTCACATGCACCGGAGCCGTGTGTGCGGTAACATAATGGAACAGCACCGTTCAAACGGCGCCGTTTGCGCGGTCGCCGTGTATGTGTGAAACAGGCCTTACGGTATGGCAACAGGCGCTTAAATATGAACTCTACCTAGGGATACTTGAAAGAATCAACAGAAAACTGGCTTTTGCAATAACATCTACATACGGAACAATCTCCAAATCGGCGGTTGAGGTAACAGCAGCCCTTCCGTCTACGAATCATTTAATCCAGGAACGAATGCACATAAACACTATCGGACAGGAATCAAGGAAACAAGCTAGGGAGGCCCTAATATGGGCATGGTAAGAATGATGGAAGGAATACAATGGCTGGGCAATAAAGCTCATAAAAGATGGATTCGCACTTAATCCAGCTATCGCAGGATATGGATTAAATGGTATATTTCTGAAGCAAATACACCAACAGGAGAGGAAGGAATGTAACGCACTGCAACCTACAGGATACACCGGAACATACACTGTTCCTTTATGAAAAAATTGACATAATCAAAATAAAAGTGAATATGGAATGCGGCATGAGAGCTGATGCGGGAAATACAGCAGAAGTTATGATAGGAAGCGAAAAATATTAGAAAAAATCAATAGACATGATGGAGTACAGTGATAGAAAAATATTACAAAAAGAAGAGAAGAGAACAAATTCTTTAAAGATGCTGCAAACTTTTCGAAGAAATACACACCACAAAAACCAGAGCACCCAATCTTTAATGCTTAAGTTAAGTTTCGGTAAGCTCGAGTTAAATTGAACGAACTGAATTAAAGCGCCCGAAGCGAGCTTTTATTTCGCTAATGGTTACTTTGCGATAGTTTGGGTTAGTTGTGATTAGTTTGGATTATAGACTTGAATTATTGTAGCTAAATGTGTAGAAACTAATAAAAAAATTGTAAATTTACAAGATATCAATTAAACGAAATTTCACCAATAGCGTATTTTCCCGGAAAACTTTTGGGGTCAAGTTTCGTTTAGTGGAAATCCGTTAGGAATAAATTAATTTCATTTTTGGCATTAGAGTACCTCTCTCATCGCAGAACAATCAATATTTTTCGCCGCAAATACATTAATCTAATTTTCAAAAAAAAAAAAAAAAATTAAATGTGCGGAAATTCATTGGAAAAAAATTTTTCTTAGCTGAAACCAGTTACATAAATTTTTTTTTTCGATATATGAAAGCTTCCCCAAACACAAAATGAAACTTTTTTTTCTGCGGAAATGCATTATTATCATTTTTCCAACTTTAGAATAACTGAAACCAGTTATATAATAGTATATTATTTTATATGGAGGAAAAGTGATACTTTTCATGGCGCGCTCGTGTTTAACAGCCGAACGGAGTGAGGCTGGTAATAGAGAGCAAGCCATGAAAAGTAACTTTTCCTCCAAATAAAATATGCTGTTTTTTCTTCAAATGTCGACAAATTAATGCAGAAACATCTCTTTTTAATAGTAATAATAATTATTATTAAAGATAAGTGGGTTAGCAAGGCGGCTTAGACCGGTATCGGTGAATAGGCACAGGTTGTTGCTATAGTAATGTAACATAAAGCTGTCAGTGGACACTGTCAACAATAATTACTTTTTTAAAATTGCGTCTCCGATTGCATCTTAATTCCAGCAGTTATTGAGAAAGTTCGATTAGATAATAACCAATCTGTTCCTAAATTAGTGATTTTTAGTTTTTAGAAATGCAGTGCACAAATTGAGTGATAAATACAAATTTTAGTTTAATAAATCTCGAGTTGTTGGCGCTTATTTTGTTGTTTGTTTGTATCTATGTTGCTATGACAACACTTTTACCTCCGCCGGCGTAAAAGTGAAAAGTAAAGCTCCGGCGGAGGAAAAACGAAACTTCACGGCCGCCTACACAGTCGAGTAATGACGGATTTACTGACATTTGAAGAAAATAGTTATTTTCCTAACAAGTGCGCAAAGTGATAATTTTCCGCACGCGACTGATGTTGACCGAACGACGCGACGCGGAGTTTGATCAATCAGTCCAAACAAACACACAATAATAATGACCCGTATTCAAATAAAAGAAAAAGTATCTGTCAATTATACCTACTGTTGCTTTACATGACTATTGTTGTTGACCTGACATGACTTAAAAAGATATGGTTTTTGGTTTAAGTTGTAATATCGCGAATTACGGAAGCTTTAAGGTCTTTCTAGCGACGCTGAGGATTGTGTTTTTTGGGATACTTCGTTTTACACCTAGATTTGTTTAAAATCTGTCAATCTGACAATTATAAGTATTGTTACTTGACATAATTTTTTACTACTATACCGAGGATTTCAAAATATATGGTTTTGGTTTAAGTTACAATATCGCGAATTACGGAAACTTTTAGGGAAAAGAGTATAATTATGACTTAAAACGGTTTCTTATATTGCATAAAAAGTCCGGAAGTGTAAAGTTTCTAAAAATATATGAACATTTTCTTGTCTCTGGTGATTTTAGAGAATTTTACTTTCCCGCACATTTTCCCGCATAGTGTGCGGGAAAGTACTACTTCGCGCACTGAGTAGCGTGCACAAAGTAGCCACTTTGCGCACGCTCGTAGAAAAAAGCATATTTCTGCTTTACCTTCTAAACACTTTTCTATACATAAACACACAAAAAACTTGTTGCGGAAATATATAATTTTTTATTTTTTAATAGAATATTAAAACCTTTAGAATAACTGAAATCAGTTACATGAATTCATATTTTTGTTTCACATTTCACACATTCTTCTAAACATAAACACATAAAAATATCCTTGCGGAAATTCGTCATTTTAAATTTTTGATAGAGGAAGCCTTTCTTCACGCAAGTGCGAAGTGGCTTAAACGAGACGAAACTAACCAAAGCTAACCTAAACTAACCAAAGCTAACCCAAACTAACTAAAGCTAACCCAAACTAACCAAAGCTAACCAAAATTGTTTCGACTAGGCTTGCGTGAAAAAAGGCTTGTGCTTCGCGCAATCCTTTCTTTACGCGAGTGCGTAGTGGCTTAAACGAGACGAAACTAACCCAAACTAACCAAAGCTAACCTAAACTAACCACAGCTCACCCAAATTAACCCAAACTAACTAAAGCTAACCCAAACTAACCAAAGCTAACCCAAGCTAACCGAAATTGTTTCGTAGTGGCTTAAACGAGACGAAACTAACCCAAACTAACCAAAGCTAACCCAAACTAACTAAAAAAATTAAAATGACTTATTTCTGCAAGAAGTTTCTTGCGGTATTATGTTTAGAAAAATATTTAGAATGTAAAACAAAAACATGTTTTAATGTAACTGATTTTAGTTATTCTAGAGTTGAAAAAATGAAAATGATGCATTTCCGCAGATTTTTTTTTATGATTTTGTATTTGGGCAGGTTACTCTGTACTAAATAAACAAATATTTCTTACATAACATGATTAAAAAATTATGGGAAAATTATCCAAATACAGGTTTTAGTTAAATTATCATATAAAGAAAAATCAAATTTTCTGGAAAACAAAACATTTGCGAAGAAAAGAAACTTTATTTTTGTGCTAGTATTCTTGTGTAGAATCGTCCTATAGAACGATATTTTTTGTAGCCGATTTCCTCTAAAAGAAACTTGTGTTTATGTTCAGACAGACGTTTAGTACCTATATTATGCTGTAAAAAAGAATTTCATGCACCTGATTTCTGCTAAGTTTTCTATATTTTATAAAAATTGCCTCGCAAAATGGAAATGAAGCATTTTCGCAGGAAACTTTCATGTTTTTGTGCTTAGACAACCCTTTAGAATATACAGTAAAAAATAATTGACATGAAACAAATTTTTGCCATTCTAAAGTTTACCAAAATAAATGAAAATAGTAAAAAGCGCATTTTCGCAGGAAAATATTTGGGTATCTGTACTTAGAAAGGCCCATAAAAGGCTAACAATATTATTTTTTCACGGAAGTTGACCCTCATAAGTAAATGCAAGTATATAGCCATTATTTATAATTTCAATTTGACTCTTTTTTTGCCAAAAAGTGCTTTAAAGACTTTTGGTTTTGGTTTCAAAAGGTTTAAAAATTTTGACATAGTTCTCTGCAGCAGACTTCTCTAATTTTTGTTTGAAGCTCTACTATGTCATAAATATATCTTCACCTAAGTTCATACCTTTATGAAAAATCAGCAACACTATGTACTAATTTCCCATTTGAAATCTATATTAAAGTTTTTTTTTTACTTGAAAATGTTGTCATTTGCGCGTTACTGCACAAAACCTATATTCCCATACATTCTTCAACTTACCTTCTTTTGCTCCTTCTTTCTTCTGGTTGTCCTTGTCTTCTTTATCCTTTTTATCTTTTTCAGCCTGTTCTTCCCCACCCTTCATTAAAGCCTTGTTTTGAACAATCGCAACTATCGCACACCCAAGGCATATCAGTACAATACCGAGAGGGTGTACGGTAAAGGGTTTCAGTTTTGCTTTACACGGCATAATTTATGTATTTTGTACACTTCATCAAATGACATGACATGTTCAGACGGAACGACTCAAGGTACGTTAATACCTGACATTTACAATGTAAGTTGGTTGGAGTTGTCATTAATGATAATATTCATATAGGGCAGTCACAAAATCATCCCGAGAGAGCGCCGCGAACTTGTGATATTATATCTCGATCAATAATTATTGAACTGCTGCAATTCCGCCTTTTTCACTCGATCGCCTCTCATTTTCTACTCGAACATAATGATTTCTTAACCGGAGAAGTATATCCCTATAAGAGTAAAATCAATGATAAAAATCATTTTCCAACAAAATGTCAATCACAATGATATGCTATATAACATCCTCGACGGAATGGATGTTAATCAAAAAGTGGATATTTTTATTTATAAGTTAGATCAGAATCAGCAAAATAATATTTCAACCGGCGCGCGTGCTAGGGCTTTTACATTTTGGTAAGATCCTAGTACAAGAACCACAAATTATCAATAATCAATTGATAGTAGATCAAAATATAATACTTACTTCTGTACATAATGACCATCTCTAAGTAAGAACGTGTTAGGCGAAAATAGAGACACTGAGGAACGAATATATTCAGAAATAGGAGAAGACGTGAATTCAAACGACAAAATGCTTGCTTCAGATAATTAAGACAAAACACTTACCGTAAGCATTATTATCATAGAAGAAAACATTCTTTATGAAAGCGCGGATTCTAACCACCAAGTAGGACTAGAATAAACGAAACATTTAGATCAAAACGAAGTGCATAAAACAACAACTAAACAAAATATGTCTTACAAACGAGTAGAACTAATGAAGAACGTCCTTATAGAAAGAAAATAAAGGAAAATACTAAGTTATATTCTCATAGAAGACGTATCTGAAAAATATTGGTATGCCAAGTGGATATTCATTAAGGGATAGATTGCACTGAAAAAGTCTACATTAATCTTTCTTGAAGAGGATCAGTCTCCTTCATATCATTTATATTATTTTGTTTGCGAGTTTGTATTAAGCGATATTAGTAATTTAATTTTGCTTTCAAACGATGACGCAAGGATCGACTTTTGTAACTCGTGAAATGTTTTCTCTACATCAGCACTTGTGGCTGAAAAGGCGTGGCGAACATTACGTAACTACACAATTACACTGCTTTGAGGCCAGAAAGCACAAAAGACGTTTCTTTTTTTTTACAAAAAATCCGCTGCACGATATTTTGGCATATGAGTATATAATAGTCTCTATAACTTAATTCAATATTGCCACATATCTGAAACTCAAAAATGTAGAATCGTTTATACAGGCTACTGCTTAAAAATGTCTCCAACAACATCTAACAGATGCCGGACCTTGTCTAATACTCTTGAAACGTCATTGTAGGGTTGATATTTGCCGAAGATTATCTTGAAGATTCGATTAACAACAAATTCAATAAAAAAAATCCGCGATTAAATGTTTTAAGGGTACAGATCTACATATTTCCAGTATCAACTTCTTCAAATAGTGTTTAATTTTCATTTCTATTGTGATTGTTAATATAAATTAATATGAATTTTGATATACTTTTTAAACAAAATATTGGTTAAAAAAATTATTTTTTGTGTAGACTCAATAACTCACTGGTGAGAGATTACCTATAACTCACGTGCAACTCATAGATCACTATACTGGTTTTTATCCTGTTTAGTATAGAAATGGAGATATTTTGCTTCCTCGCCCGAATGGCTCACATCGTACATATTTACTAATAAGTACCTTAATTCTTATAGGATAAATACTCAGTTAAATAACTCTTTAGACTACTGGCTTCAACAACAAATAGGTGTATTTTAATTGAGGTATGCGCATGGTAAAGGCTGTAAGTACCTAAACTAAAATTGATCGTAAATTTAAAAAAAAAAATCTGTGCAGTTCACACGTGCTAGAAGTGAAACCTTCATAAAACTAAATTAAAAAATGACAACAGCACGTGGTGTTCCCAAGCGGTCACCCATCCAAGTACTAAGCACGCCCGACGTTGCTTAACTTCAGTGATAGGACGAGAACTACTTTTTACTTTTTCTTTTAACAAACATGTAACAACTGTATGACTGTTTTATCTCATTCTCTCGCAAGCTACATCCTATAGATCTATATGTTCGTCTCTTTTTAGTGTCGTTTCCTTTTCATTGAGTTCCAAGTCACACCTTAAAGACGTTTTCACCTCAAAAAATGTGTTTTAAAATAATAAATTTTAGATGTGAAAATTGAAATTAGGGAGGGAATTAAATATAACATTGTCTGCAGTGATATGACTTATTTACTGATAAAAAGAGACGCAAGGTGAAAACCGTTATCGTAAAGTTGGAAAACATTTTTAGAAAATGACATTAGTTCAAAGTGTCGAGTAAGAAAGGGTTGAAAATGCAATGATTCAAGAGAGAGAACGCCAATACGGCGGCCCTGACATCATTATGGTAGGATCAAACATTCCTTCATCCTCGCCAATCAGACTGCTGGATGTCTTGGTCAATAGCAATATGTCCTGGCATGACCCCGTAGCTAACATCGCAAAATCAGCCTCGCAGAAGCTTGGTGCAATATCTCGTAATAAAAAAAACTGTATGCACCGCAGCAGCTGCTCTTACTCTACAAAGCGCAAATAAGACCGTTCTTAGAATATTGCTCACACATCTGGGGTGCCTGGATGTGTAAGCAATATTCTAAGCACGGTCTTATTTGCGCTTTGTTTGTTGAGCAAGAGTAGCTGCTGCGCTACATACAGTTTTTTGTTGCGAAATAGTGCACCAAGATTGTGCAAGGCTAAGCGCACTCTAAAACTGCTGGATTCCATTCAGCAGAAAGCTGTGCGTCTTTTCGACGACCAGGAGTTGATCCGGGATCTGAGTAGTCTGGAACATCGCAGACATGTGGCCGAATATCTCCCTTTTTTACAGATATTTTCACGGCAGATGTTCCCAGGATTTGGCCCTCCTCGTACCGCCCCCATCAACGCCTATTAGATAGTCACGTCAGACAGCAAGATCTCACCCGTTCGTCGTACAACTGGAAACACCTAGAACATCGCTTTACAAGGACTCCTATATCTGGCGCACTGCATTACTGAGGAACTCACTCCAGGACGCCTAATTAGAACCTACAGCTATTCAAGAGACGTGTCAGTCAATATCTTCGTGCACACACCGCTCGTCGAGCGTCATAGGATCTGCCTTCAGTGTGTGTGCCACTGCGATAAAAAAAAATAGAGGTGTACAAAAAATGACGTCTAAGGGCTGTGTTAAAACAACAAATTAAAGTTTAAGAAATATAAGAAATAGGTCAGAATATTTGTAGGATCTCAGAAATCTGAAACAAAAATGAGATATTTTTGATTGCTATTCAATATCAATGGATAAGAGCGTGCATTTTGTCGCAAAATAACTACCGAGAGTGTTACTCGATCATAAAATAAATATTTTTGAGAAAAAGTGACTACATTGCAAACTCAGTAAAAATTACCAGAAATCTGTTAGATTTAGATTTAAAACTCTATGAGGTATTATTTGATTTGAGAAAATTGGGAAAATTGTCGATTCTAAGGCACCCTGCTATACTAAGGTATAGGTATATGATCAAAATATATAGAATAAAAACCAAAATTATATATGCTTTTTGTGTTGCTTTTGAGGTTATCACTGCTAAAAGCGGTGTAGCCAGAGTAATCAGAAAATTGGTAAGCACCTATTTGAATGTGATGGCAATGTTACCCCATATTTTTACAACCCCCCATTTTTACCTTGCTAATCCAAATATTGCTTAATAGATTTCCTATCAGAGACTTTTTAAACAAACCCTGTAGACCTGTTCGTGGTATGTTAGAATATGAAAGTTCGTGAACTATGCTAGATCTTAGATTTATTGTTAAAGGTCATTTGGATAAGGAAGGAACAAGATAATAATTTGCCTGGTGCTGAATGGAGTTACAGCTGCTTGAAACGGCATCAGCATAATCTAACACAAAGATACTGCCAGAATATTAAAAAGTGCGGGCAGAAATACTGATGAAGAATTTATTAACTATTCAATGATTTGAAAAGAAGAAGAAACCAGCTCTTGCTGGCCCTTGTAATTTTTAAATTATGACGAGGCTAACCTCAGAGATGATTCGGCTTCCAAAAATTGCATCTTTCGAAACGTACTAAGTATCCGGTGGGTGTAATTAATTCAACAAAAACAGCCACATCGATAATGTTCGCAGTGAGAGCATCGGGAGAAATCTTATTTCTCTACACGGTCTACAAAACCATAACGGTGCGTGCGTCGGAGGGTCTCCAGGCACGAGATATAACTGGAGAAAGTCCGGGTGTTTTGACAGTGCTAGTGGATTTAAAAAATAGTGTTTCCTCAGGCAAACAAATTGGAAGGTCCCAAGGTCGTGATGAAGAACAATTTATCCTCTCACATCAACGCTGAGGTTTTAAGTGAATTCCTAAGGACTAAAATAAGGTTTGTGTTTCTTCGGTCAAACTCGATGCATTTAACACAGCCCTTAGACGTCAGTTTTTGTACACCTCTATTTTTTTTTATCGCAGTGCCACACACACTGGAGGCAGATCCTATGACGCTTCACGAGCGGTGTGTGTGTGCGAAGATGTTGACTGACACGTCTCTTGAATAGCTGTAGGTTGTAATTAGGCGTCCTGGGAGTGAGTTCCTCAGTAATGCAGTACGCCAGACAAAGAAGTTCTTGTAAAGCGATGTTCTAGGTGTTTCCAGTTGTACGACGAACGGGTGAGATCTTGCTGTCTGACGTGAATATCTGATAGGCGTTGCTGGGGGCGGTACGAGGAGGGCCAAATCCTGGAAACATCTGCCGTGAAAATATCTGTAAAAAAGGGAGATCTTCGGCCACATGTCTGCGATGTTCCAGACTACTCAGATCCCGAGTTAACTCCTGGTCGCCGAAAAGATGCACAGCTCTCTTCTGAATGGAATCCAGCAGCTTTAGAGTGTGCTTAGCCTCGCAGAAGCTTGGTGCACTATTTCGCAACAAAAAACTGTATGCAGCGCAGCAGCTACTCTTGCTCAACAAAGCTCAAATAAGACCGTGCTTAGAATATTGCTCACACATCTAGGCATCCCAGATGTGTGAGCAATATTCTAAGAACGGTCTTATTTGCGCCTTGTAGAGTAAGAGCAGCTGCTGCGGTGCATACAGTTTTTTTTGTTAGTAAATAGTGCACCAAGCTTCTGCGAGGCTGATTTTGCGATGTTAGCTACGTGGTCATGCCAGGGCATATTGCTATTGACCAAGACATGCAGTAGTCTGATTGGCGAGGATGAAGGAATGGTTGATCCTGCCATAATGACGTCAGGGCCCGCTGCCGTATTGGCTTTCTTGGTAAACGTGGCTGCTTGTGTTTTTGCTGCATTGAACTGGACCAAATTTCTGTCGCTCCAAGTTAGCATTTTCTCCAGATCTTGATATTAATTATTGTTGTAATCTGCTCCTGTCTGCGGTGATAAGTCTCAGCGGTTGGTAAATGTTTTTCTGATCTAAGTGGTGAGACAAGGATATTGTCATCTGCAAAACTATAAACAGGATTATTGGTTTCGGTTAGCAGGTCATTAATATAGATGAGGAACAGAGTTGAAAGTATTGCACCCTGAGGCAAGCCCGCATTAATGATGAATGTATCTGAGATGTGTCCATCAATTGGAACGTGCAGAAATCGGGTCTTAAGGAAACTGGCAGGTCAGCTGCAGAGAGACGCTGGCAGTTTGAAGGACGGCAATTTATTGAGCAATCCGTCATGTCAGATGCTGTCGAATGCCTTTGACACATCCAACGCAATCGCTCGAGATTCTCCGTATTACTCAAATGCCCTACTCCATATATCAGTGACATAGGCCAATATATCTCCATGCCAAAAAGCTAATATAATGTTCGTGTTTCTTTCGTCAAACTCGACGCATTTAACACATCCCTTAGACGTGAGTTTTTGCCGACCTCTAAATATTGCGTGGAGCTCTATATCAACACACTATAAATTCATAAAAGCAAGAAATTCGACGCTAAATAAAGTTGTTTATCCAACTCTACTTAGAACTCTAACGAACAAAATTGGAATTACCCAGGGCGTCATTATTAAAAAGGTTTTAAAAAAACTGGAATTTTTGATAAAAATTCTCGAATCACTGCCAGCGAATAAAATAAAGGCACTGAAGAGCAAAAAGGTGATAGAGTTGTTAATTACCTTAGAGAAATAAGAAGTCTTTAAGAACCCAAGGAAATAAAAAAAAAATTATTCGTGTTGAACTAGTAAATTCAGTGTGACTTGAGGGTGTGAAAGAGTAATTCAGTATTTAGATTTATTGACGAAAATGATATTTCGCATGTGAAAAAAAGGGAAATCGTCAAAGTTTTGCAGCAATCAAAGTGCCTTTGATTCCTCAAGGGATTTAATTTACTTTGAAGACAATTCCTAAAATTTTGACATAGATTAAATTTATTTTTTTATTTAAAACATGTATATATAATTATTTTCCCAAAGTTTTAAACAAAAAAAATTATTTTTTTTAGTTAAATTTAATACGTTATTAGTTATTTTTTCATGTTTAAAATTAAGGGTGTTTCTGAATACCCGATAACGTTGTATTATTTATTAAGTTATTTCAAACTTCAATGACTTATGCGTAAAGGTATTGAAAATTTCTGGCTGAAACACAATTTGACATTTATCCATCGTCGCCTACTAAGCTCACTCACGGCATGGGAATGATACACCAATCTTGGGGTAACTTTGTCAACTTTTGAAAAATTAAAATAAATATAATTAATTATTATAGGGCTTTATAAAAACTCAACCACTTATAGAAAACATACTAACATGCGACATATATTATGCATTAAGCATGAAAATTGAAGCAATTTGAGTAATCAATAAAGAATTGGCAAAAGCTGGCAAACCAAGTTTACGGTAACTCGGAGATAGGTCTGAGAGGCTATCTACGTAAAACAATCTGCATGAGTGTTCTATCATCGATTTATAATTAATAGAAAAAATATTAATTATCAATAATTAATTATAAAATTAAAAAATATCAATTATAAAAGTGGTCCTTTTACGCCTTTATTAGGAGAAATAATTAAAATATGTATAAAATCAAAATTTAATATCTCTCTAGAGATGACATTATAGGTATATATCGTGCCTTTGTGCAAGGAAGCATTTCTTTACTTACTTATATTTACTTATGACAAATACTTACTGATTGTACTTGCCTTAAAGTCTGCAAACATTATTTTTTCTAGCGCGTGTTTGGTGCGTGCGATAAGG